>JAHZNE010007894.1:0-13288 GCA_027744055.1 Callyntrura sp. NNG-2020 | reverse complement strand
AATGTTGATTTGGTTCACAATTTTATACAACATCAAATTTAAAAAAATGTTTTGTACAATTTGATGGAATGTAAATTGGTAACACTTCAATATATAAGTATGATGTATGATATGCTCTCCGTAGTTTCTCACCAAGGTGGATTACACCGTTTTATTATTATACTTGTTGCAATAAACTCCAAAAAAAAAGAATTCGATTTTTGATTATGATTTAGGCAAAATAATAACCGTCAATGTTATGATGATGTATAGTGGGAAGAAAGGGTAACTAGGTGTATGCATATTGATGTCATCTCTCACCATTAGGTCATCACATCCAGTTAGTTGCAGGTTGCAGACGTGTATAACAAACATATTTTCGTATTTTATTGTTGTTTTATTACAATTAGGTACGCGCACTACGCACATCTCCCTATTAAAGTGATTTTGTCATCATCAGCCACCACCTTTAACATGATTTTTACTTTTCGAAGAACTTCCGGATATCCTCTGCAAATGCCCTTATTTTTTTGACTGTCCGCATTTTTTATATGACTGCATTCATAGTTCCTCTGACATAATAATAGCTCGTAATAGAACTACTAAGATACAGTGTATGACCAACGTTACACCAATACATCACCAATCACCATCATCATCCCAATCGTAATGATGATGGGTCTGCACACACACAGTCCAAACATGTACGCAACGGCTATTTACTACTGACACGAAACTAACAGCAATAAGAGATAATGACTGTGATGATATGCCTATCGGCTATCCAATTGCCCCGTGTGCCGATCCTTTTTTGTGCACGATAATAGAAATACCTGTCTCACACACAACGACGTCTTTTTGCCATACACAACATAAGGCTAACGCAAAGACAAACAACTTTTTTTTTGAAAAGTTGATTTCATTTATCTTATTTTGCTGTTGACTGGCTAGAATACATAATATATTAATCTAAACTAGCCGGTCAATGAATATGCGAAATGCGTACACGGAGGATTTATGATAACCCTCTGCCCACGGAGCAAACCAATCAAAGCTAGCCACAAAATAGATATTTTGGCAGCATCTTACGGTGCTTGGAAAGTGATCAATTCATATTTTAATTTTATTAGTCTTAAATGGTCTGTGTCTTTACGGCTAATGACACGATTTATGAGTGACCCCGAGCTCAATGGGTTTAGTTAGTCTAGCCAACTTATCACGCGCTGCTTGTGCACGCACGCACATACGAAATGCACACCGCGGCGAGTTCTGGTGCAAGTCCGTTTCTTACAACCCACACGTGGAATAAAAAAGAACTTTGCTGCCATTGCGAAGATGAAATACAACGTAAAAATATTGTGGTGCCTGCAAAAACATAAAATCTCAACCTAAATACTTATATTGGATCACCAGTAAACTGAATAAAGTAATGAAGCCATTGAAATCGAAACAGCATTTTTCCTAACCAGTTTAGCACAGCAGCTCGCTTGTATTGTAGTAAAATTCAAATTACTTCATTTCAATTTCATACAAAGTCCACGTGGGTCATCTATTTCATACGAAATCGATTTGGTTAGCTTATTTTAATGAAATAAAAATCAAGTCTACTACATTGCAGTGGGCATCAAACTTTGCATTGAGAAAACCATACACGCGCCGACGCGCCAATTATTATGTAACGGTGATACCTAAACAATAATAGCAATAAATAAACGGGGGTTTTCTCTGCCCTATAAAGGGGACATCAACCAACACCAACCAAACCAACTGTACGAAAAAAGCAACGAAATGCACCCATTCATTCGAAATTGGTTATAATCTTTTTTCGCCAGACTAAAAACAAGGAAAAACGGAAATGAATTGGTAATTACCTTGGAGCAAACCTGATGATGATAATAATGAAGCGGCATAGGCAGGAAAGGACCCAATTATTGACCACATGTATCAATGTAAATCATATCGGATTCCCCAGCAGTAGCAATCAATTTGTCGTAAAGCAACCCGTGAATTCAAACATTTTTACAATTTTTCATTATACACTTAGAATAATAAGTAGTAGTATTTACCCAATTTAAAAGTGATATATATATGTATAATTCCTACATATATATAGCAAGCAAGCAGAAAAACAACAAAGTGTACTTTTTCCGCGTACTTACAACTTGCATCAACAATGTAGGCCTTCGTTCGTACAAATCATGCAAAAAACCATTTGTGGCTGACATTGCTACAACTGTTTTCCCTGTACACGTACTCCTAAAGCTGATTATTATGCAATATAATGTTGTTGACGTTTGTTACGCATTGGAGTAAAATGATAAAACGTTACGGCAAAATAATGAACACATAATGGGCATTTGACATAAATCGACATGTCATTTTCATGCGGTGGAAAGGAAAAGCGAATGGCACAAATTCGTGATTTTCTAAGATACACTTGTACAAGAGACAAGATATTAAACATCAACTCGTAATGACGATGATGATGATGACGGCGATAAGTATAACAATAATGTAACGTAACGTCAGTAGGCACAACAAGATTTCAAACTTACGGTTACAAAGAACGTGTATAAAAATTGTCTCACCTCCTTTTCTTTTATTAAAATCAATGAATGAATGATTTAATTGTTGTTTTTAGATAAAAGCACCACCTGAAATGTCATAAAAATGTGGAGACAAAAGACCAAAACAATAATAAGGTTTTTAGGGCTGATCTTTTTTCGCAAATGGCTATCCCAAATCCCAAGTCACAAACAACCATTACCGCCACCACCATCGTCGTTCGTAGACGTCGTGATAATAACGTTGAGTGTTGTGTGTGTGTGCTATGTGATGCAGCCATTTTCTGAAATCATTTAGTTTTTTTGAGCAAGAAGAACCTAGGGTCAATCCTTCATCGTTTATTATTGAGCCGTTTTTCATGTTGACAAGAAGCGAGTTCTGCCTTCCTATTGCGTATGTGTGATCAAATTGGTGCTTTTATTATGCCATTTTTTTCTTGGAAAATCTAGCATCTTCTGCGTTAATTCACACTAACTATCTTCTTGTCGTGCTACTGGCACCCACATAATAGTGACGATGATGAATCTAACTGATGATAGGTATTTATCAGTTTCGAAATTTATAGCAGATTTTGCCTACTTTTATCGTTTTTTTCGTCGTAATGTGAGTCATTCACGCATTTCTCTAGAATTTTTTCGTCAAAATTCAGAGGGCGATATCTATGTGGATTATTATGGGGTTGCCACAATTATTTATGTCAGTCCGCCTTTATTGTATGCGCATGAACAGTGCACTATACTATATCATGAATGTTTCCCCGTGGGCAAAAACCACAAATTAAAGAATTATAACCAACATCACGTAAACGTAAATTTAAACTTTATGGAGCAATATAGTACGTGGTTCCTGAGGAAAATTTTGCCACGTGTTTTTTGCCGGTTTATAAAGGAAATGTACATACAATATACAGTATGGATGAAAGCAGCATTATATGCTCCCCTTTTTTGAATCATTGCAATTGCTTGTGTTACGTTTTAAATGACACTTGGTAGGAGCAAGGTACTTACGCATCGAAATACATTTCGTCACAAAAAGTACTAACTATAATATGCAGCTCTGCAGCAGCAAACGAATTTGTCGTAGATTCACTTCTGGTTCGCAGAGGAGTCAAGCAACAGCACCTGTACAAGTATCTCGTATAGAGGGGGAAGAACTTTTGGAGAAAAGATTGGGTGCACTTCCGTTCCACGCTTCCCGACTTGCGACGTGTGCACGTTTGTCTGTTCTCAGTATAGACCAACTAACAGGTAGGCCTCCCTACCATCTCTATAAATTTGAAGTATGTACTTGCGTATTAATTGAACTTGCGTTTGCCAAGTTATAAGTACCTATGCCTTCAACAATACCAAATGACATGACATCGTGCGTGGTAGTGGTGGCGCATACTGGCACACATTTGAAGTCTGTGGTGGTGAGCGGATGCTTTATGCACTTTACGAGCAGCACACAACCTATATAGGAGGAAGCCGGCTTAGGCATGTATATATGCTACTGATGCTGTTTACGTGAATCTGCACACTTTTCATCTCATCATATAGCACCTTTTTCCACTACTGTAACTCTGTGAATGACAGAAAGGCACAAGGCACGTTCACTGCTAGGGTGCTTATAGACCTAGAGACTAGAGATTACCAACAAAAGCGAGAGCATCACTACTGCCGCATTTTTTGAGGAGGAAACCGACTTTGCTTGATTGGATTGATATCATGACGATGATGATGTTGACGATGACGACGGCGATGATCATCATCATATAACGAACCGTGTAAACACGTAATAATAATAATAACAATAATAATATTATGCAGGTGGGGTACTTACATTTTGTTTACTTGAATTTGTGCACCTCTCATTTTTACCTGTTGCACTACTACTACCATCACTGCCTTTGTAAACTGCACACAAACACACACACACACACATGGTATCATTTTTTGCAGAAGGTACATCATCATCACCGTCATTCATTCCTCCACATTACATAACGTGCCATTTATGATCATTTTCCTCTTATCTTTCTGCTTACTTAGGCATATGATTATTACTGTTTACCCGTCCTGTGTCGTCGTTGTCATTATTAGTGGTATGATATAATTGTTGCGTTCCCTTTTTATCAGCAATTGTCCCAGAACGTTATATAATAACAAAGTGTAGTAACAGCGCAGTGTTAGTGCTACAACAAGTCATGTTCAAGATAGCAAATCTGTAACGAGCAAGTAGAGTGTGTGTATTTGCGTTCTATGATGGGACCTCTCATTTGTCAATGTTTGTATCCATAATAATAATGCGTGTAGTGCAACGTGCCTCTATATCTGCGTAGGTTATATAATATCATCGTCATCATCATCCTCCTCCTATCGTTTGCACGGGAATGGTCATTGTTATATAATATTGGTACGAAGAATAACCATAGTCTTTGTTTACATTTTTATGCACGCAGTTGTATACGGTGGGTACCTATTATCCCAACTCCAAGACTTGTAAGGGTAACGGTAGCGGTGGAGGTAACAAAAGGAGGAATATTTTTTATTAACAATAATAACGATAACACTCGCATCATATTCTGGTGATACTTGTTTCGATTTGGGGATCACCGGCAGCCACTTATATAAACTTGGGAAGCGATCTCAGTAACCAAGTCAGTTCACTTCAGATCATCATCTGAAGATCTTCTGCGAAGGGACACTACAAAAGCAACAAACCCTTTTCGAAAACTATCAACCGTTTTTTGGAAATTTCCAATTCACTCAAAGAATCGTTTCTGTGATTTGTACTTGTCTAGTGAGAAAGACAAAGTTTTGTTGGGTTGCTTCAGAATGGCAAATCTTTCTGGAACTGTTGCCCTTGTGGCTTTGGGGTTGGGATTCCTTACCTTTGTCGTAAGTTGAATACACCTTTAAATATTTTAAAAATAAAAAAGTTCAATAAGACAGCTTGAGAACTGAACTCTTTATACACTGTGATAGCGTTCAATGTGATAAAAGGTAGAAAAATAGTGAATAAAATACAACAAAGTGGTGCATCATCACGGGGCGAAGCGAGACGCGTTAACAAAGCTATAAAAAAATTACAAATATATACAGCTGTCATTGTTCAGTTCTGCTTGCTTGTCATTGTTCAACCTTGCTATATGTATTCGCTAGTTTGCTAAGCTGTTTGGACGGTTTGGAAAATAGAAATATAGCTGGATTATAATGTAAATGTACTCCTTTATTTCAGAACGCCGGAGGACTTTTCTTTGCAAGCAGATCCGGCGGCGGCGGCGGAGGTTGGGGATGGCCATCCGGTGGTTATGGAGGTGGTTGGGGAGGTTGGGTTCAAGAAGGATGGGCACCACCAAAAGTAATTGAACACCACCGACATGTCTACAAGGTTCACAACCACGATCATCATGAGCACAAGGTACAGAAGAGTTGCAATAACGAAAAATAAAAACTCAAAAGCAACATCAATATCAACGTTTGCAAAAAAGTGCATTCCTGTTGTTTTTAAAATGTGGTTGAATTGTCTTAAACTTGTAGGTTTTGGAGCACGATCACCATCAACACAAAGTCCATGAATACAATCAGGTAATTTGAAGTGCTAATATAATAATAGCCAGTGAACTCTTTTATTATGTAAAGCTTCGGTTATTTTAAACTTGAAATTGATACTTCTTTACAGCACAAGAAAGTCATTAACCGTGATCACGTTCACAAGCATCATCTTCACATCCACAACGTCCACAAGCACTTGCTCAATCGTCACAAGATCCACCAGGTAAATGTCGCTAAACTACTAACTTGAGTTTTGACTCGAAACAAAATCTAAGTTCCAATTCTTTTGTCATTTTACCGTGCAGCACAACCTTCACAAACATAACTTGCACGTCACCCACGTGCTTGAGCCAGTTGTTCACACCTACCATCAAACCCAACACAAAGTCCACCCATACGTTCAGGACGAGCACAAGGTCATTCCTCATCACGAGGCTGTTTACAAGCAACACGAACATCACGTCAAGAACCATCCAGTCGTCATTGAGCACAAGGGATGGGCTGCCGCTGCTCCAGTTCAAGCTGGTTGGGGATGGGAAGCCGCTGGCGCTGCATCCGGAGACGGGTACCAACACGCGCACGAAGGTTACCGTCGAAGTGACACCAACGTTGCTGAGGAATCTGCACCTGTTGTTGCTGTTGTCAGGCCTGAAGCCAAGGTAGCTACCCCTGTAGTAGCTATCCAACCTCCAGCTGATGTTCCAGCCGCTCTCCTCTAAGTCATCTCATCACACATTTTACACAAATTCCAAACCAAAAACTTTTGTTCTCTCTCTTTACCCCTCCTTTCTCTCTATTTTTCTACCTCGTAAGTACCTAAGTTAGGGTTTACTTGATATTATATCGGCCACACATCAAAGAAGACCCTTGGGCCTTTTTTCTTTAAGGAAAACGTCAGTAATGGTAATAGCCAAAAAACAAATTACTTCCTCTTAAAAAACAAAACTATACATTACTTATGACGATTACTTAATGTCATTCGAAATTGGGACGTGTAGCAGTCGCTGTAAGTATTTGGTAAGTCAATTGCACGTTTAGCAGCTTTTTTGGCAGGGCCCCCAAACGATTACTTGAAGATGAAAGCGCATTTACGAAAGTACATTTTAGTTTTTTTTCCTTCGCATCACACTACTACTGCCTAGTCAAATGCTCTTTTACTCAATGTTTCAAAGCAGTCCCTTGTGTGCGTAAATTTTTTGTACCTTGTCAAACGTGGTCAGTCGGTCCCATTTCAACGGAACACTGTTTTAATGACATGCAGCTAATTATCATATCATTTATAGGGGAAGGAAGCAAGTCCTGACCACTGACAAAGTGCTTAAGTGTACGCACACAGGCTTCTTTGTAGCGTTATAGAGCACTGAAATCGTCATAATGATTATGATTACAATTACGCCAAAAATTAGTGTCACTTTCTTAATAAATTGTACCTGCATATTTTTTATATACTTACTATTACGTAGCGTATCGTTCAGTATGTACGTAATACCTTATTTTTTTCTAAGCAGCAACAACAGCAGCAGTAGTGGTTGTTGCAATTTGTGTGCAATTATTATTAAGTACATCCTAGAAAGAACTTATCTTTTTTATTACAAGTGTGTGTGAGCTACAATACGCTCAGTTTACAATGTTTGTCTGGTGGCGGTGATGATACGAGACGACGACACGGGGATGCTGGTGAGTTATGTAGACATATATATAAAAAATGAACGCAGGGAATGGGTGAGTGAGTGAGTGAGTGTGTGTATGTGTGTGTCGGAATGTGCCTTATTAGAAAAGAATGTCTTTGAGAGTTCTGTTGAAACAAATTATGAAAGAAAGATGGTACGATATATATTTTTTGAAATGATAAATACATGGTGTTGTTAATACACTGCGGTATGAAGTTTAATTAGTGCACATGCTTTTGTTTTTTGGTTTTATCTCTAGGAAAGATAGGAGAATGTAAAGCAGGTTTCAATGCAAGAATAATTTTATTTTTTATTGTTTTATGTCGTTCTTGGTGGAGCTTTAAGGAAGAAAGCAGAAGGAGGGAGGGAGATGTGATGTGAGTGAGCCATATAGATAGATGTTATGTACATTTAGGAGTTATTACAAATATACGACTAATGACGAGTATCAGAGTGAGTGTGAGTGTGATTGCTGCAAGATGTGGTAGAGAAAACGGTAAAGGTGAAATATACGATTAAAAAAACTTTTTTGTACATTTTCACTCTCAAAGTGCTTTTGCTCTGTTTTCCAATTAATACAACTTGTTCGCATTTTTCAAAAAAATGTTCGCTACAAAAATTATACGAGAAATATATTACTACACAAAGCTTATGATAAAAAATTTAAAGTTTCAAAGTTCATTGTTTTATTAGCATTAAGCATACTTTATGATGAGTTGTCATACAATGTTAATCTCATCATTGCAGAAGGGAATCGATTTCATGGAGAGGTCGACTTACCTTCCTACAAACAAGCTTACTATTGCATTTCATGCCACACTTGATGTGTCAAGTCACGCACGATGTTATATAAATTTTTTTGCGAATCACTTTCAACTTGTTTTTAGCGTGTCATTAACAATCAGGGTTTTAATACACTTGAAATATCGTTTTGCTTCTCTCTCGCTCTCCGCCCACTTCTCTATCTATAAATACCTACAGAGAGCATGAATTGTGTTTACAAAACAATAAACGATACTAAAAACGATTCTTTGATGACTTAATCATAACAAGGCTTGACACAATCACAGCAGTAAATCTGTATCCTTTGAAGTTTATTGTCCTACTTTTATCTGCTCAATTAAAGAGTAATGTGCAATCGACAGTTTGGCATTGTATCCTGTATTCCAAAGACAATCTAGCCCTACTTAAAAAATCAAAACTGCATGTTTAATAAATGTGCAGAGGTTGTTGTCGTTCATAAAGATTACTCTACAGGTCTTTATCGTTTAAACAATGTGCAGCGCAGTGTGACGAGATAAAAAAATAACGTGTTTTGTCAGATGCTCACTTTGATTCATCCCAACAACATGTAATCAATAGGAACCAGCCAAACTGTCATTTCCTTTTTCCTCGTCGACGAAAATCCAACAATTATAGTATTGCATTTAATAAGAGGTGGGGTACCATTGCACCGTTGCATCAACACCAACTACGCACACATTCTCTCTCTAACCATTAAGCCTACATATTACATTATTCATTATTATTACAACGAGCGACAATGGTACTGACAACAACAAAATTTCCACTAATAGTAATCATATTCATAATCAAAAATGGAATCTCCAAGCACGTTGTTGCGTGCTTACGCTCCACTACTCTCAGCAGGTGACAATCACGTAGAAAAAAATGTGTAATGGTATACACATTATATAGTAGCAATTGTCAAATGGGTCTTTACTAATAATTACAAGTTACATAATACTCTTCTGTTAATGTAATCGTACTTATTGTCCGCCATGTAGGCAGTTTTTTTAACGTTTCTCTCAGTGTTTATTTGCAAATTCACATTAATTCAAGCAGCGCAGAAGAAAAATACAGGGCATTTTTTTTAGATATGTCGTACTAATGTAATAACGTTAAGCCTCAAGCAAATAATCTGCTAGAACTCTTGTAGCTGGTAGACTTTGCCAATAACATCTGTACTTTTTGGTATCATCAAAAATGTGTGCTTTTGTAGTTCAAACTTTTTAATACAGAGAAAACGCATTTAATGCAGTGCTATTTTTGGGACTTCATTAACATCCCAGTGTCATAACTAAGTCATCTCTTTTCCTCTTGGCAGTCGACGCAATTAGGAAATGCAGAGCGACGGCGGTAGCGAGTACTCAGGCGTCAGTAAAATATCTGTGTAGAAGCAACTATGCAACCTCAAAAAACCCATGCACCACATCGTCATCATATTCCATAATATTATATAACTTTTACGCTTTGTACATTTAAGGGAAGGGGATGGACCAAAGGGAAGTAAAAAAAGGAAACTGGTAAAAGATGTATTTTTTTCTTCATTTGCATTACGTCGTGTGTATATATTTCCCCTTTTGTTGCTGCCTTCAACAAAACGCCAACAATGTTGATGATTTTTGCATCTTTGTAATATATTGCGCTTGAACAGCGCTGATGATTCATTTTTATTGTGATGATAACCATCAGTAGTCGCACACACCACTCACGTTGAGTACATAACCCATGCTTTTGGTCGGCGATATGACTATTTTTTCTCGAGCCGAGTCGCGGCAGCACAGCTGTAATACATTGTTTTTCTGCTTTGCTCCTAGATCATTGTTATGTTCCTCATTTTAGCACTATCCGCGCTAATAGGAGGCACAAGGGCCCTTCCTAAATAAAGTGAATATTCACTAGCTCGCAACGGCGCATTTTTCAGGTGACATTTAAAAGCAAAAAATAGCCAGCTTTTGCAAACCATCTTAGGTATTGTCATTTTTTGGCAGCTTTAAATGTTTCTCACAGTGGGGTACTTGTCGTTAAGTGAATATATGCGTGAGTGCACATTCATCCTTCATTCATGTACATATATGCACAGTAATACCTAATCACCAAAGTTTTTAGTTAGTTGTCAGAAGTGCAAATGAAATGACTTTTTTGCATTGTTACGTGAGCGCTTTATATTTTGCAAATTGGCTATCTTTTTTGCATAGCGTGTGTGTAGGTTTTCAAGAGGAAACGGTTCACGACGCGACGATCAATATCTTTTTTTACATAAATGACAGCCAATACAAATGGTTATAATGTCGGCAGTTTTAAAGATATTTATGACCTCTCTGCCACCATCAGCTATTCCTTTTAAGTGATTTTACAACGGTGTGGTTCACAACAGAATTGGTTTTTGTGCGGCTGTATAGAAACTAACTGTGAGCGCTCGCTCTCCGCACAATATACCTACATCTACATAATATTCCTCCTTTCAGCGCAGATGCCCTGTGATGACATAAAATGAGAAAAATACCGTTTAATTTATGTTTTTCGATGCTCCCTCGTGGAATCATGGCAGAACGGCAAACAAGCATTTTTCATAAATAAATTGTCTTTACTTTGGCTTTTGGCTACTAATTTATGTATATTTACATATCGTAATTACATCGTATTGCTTTGAATGACGTGGGATCTCTCAGCAAAATAATCATGTTGATGAAAACGTCCTCGTCAGCAACCGTGTGCACAAGAATCCGCGCCTTTTAAAATGAAAGAGTAAAATGACATGAGGTAGTTAGGTATATTAATTGACCGCATGTTTTTGTCAAAAAGATGCACAGTATGTCAAAACATATTTTAGTAATAAGCAACAAACTTACTTAGTTTTGAATTTGATAAGTTGTAATTATGCTTTCAAAGGGTAAAAAGATGTTGAACGTTCAACGTTGTAGCTCGTTAATTGAAGTAAGTATCACAGAAGCAATGAAGTTAAATATAGGGTCTTTTTCAATTTGTTGATTTTAATGCTTTTATAACGACCCTCTTTTAACCTATAATTATGTAAACATAGGCATGTCATGGAAAGTCAATAAAAGGCAGACCGACAACGATGACGAGAGTTGGGCCATATTTATATTATGTAGTAGTACGAACTAAAAACATCCTGACGTTTCACGACGAATGTGATAAATGACGAGTAAAAATTGAACATGTTTTTGCGAATGCCGAGAGTCGACCAGATACTATATGCGAACAGGAACAATGAATATCGTCATCCTGCAGACGTTTCCTTTTCTTGAGGTGTATCACTGACATTTTACTTCGTCAAAATATTTATTTATGTTCCTAACAAACCTTTGTAATATTTATTCATTTGCATGCAATGCATTACGTAGATATCCCAAATAAAATACAATTATTTTCTACGAGTTCAAATCAATTTGATCTGTAGAAAGTTTCGAGATCATCAAACAATTCAATCAACGAATCTATTCGGATATCTGGTCGATACATCCATTTTAAAATAGTAATTTTAATCTCATTTTTGCATTGCAGATCATAGTTCCGAGTTCCGGACGACAAACAAATATTTTAATCCTTGCAGTTTTAAAAAAGCCATTATATAATCGAATCTCACATTTTCAGACGGTACAATCCCATCTAAAATAGGGTGCGCTTCAGTGTGTTTGTTGTTGTTTGCAAATATTTTATGTGTGTGTGTGTTCATACCTAATAGAAACAATAACATGGTCGTAAATCGTAGACATTTTCGATTGTCAAAACTGAATATGTAATGATACGAGAACGTGAAGCGGAGATGCGTAAATATAAATATAAAGCAAGATGCCAATCGTTTAACTAGTTCTGTGTTACCTATTTAAACGTTTTGTGTGTACGGTAAAGTTTTGCATATCAAAACTAAAATGCACACGGACACACAATATTGCACTAATACGCGCTATGTTTACTTTTTCTGAGTCGTGACGCATACAAAAAGATACTTTCAAACAGTTTTCAAAAAAGGGAAATGCCCCTAAAGGCTTCTGAGGTTATTTGTGTTTCATGTGTTCATGCATAATTTATATAACATTAAAACCATGTAAAAGGAAAGATTTATCATTTTTGTCTGTTTGTTTGTACGTATTTCCCCTTTCCTTTATATGCAAACGCGATGCAATGATTTAATTATAATCGTAACAGACCTGCGCCTGACCAATACGGAGTCTATAATGTAAAATGTTAAGTAAGACGTGATCTACAATCCAAAGCTTGTAATAGTTTGAAATGACGCGTTATTTATACAAATCGGAAGTTGTAAAAATGTTCTCTCGCTCACTGTGCACTACAGTGACAGTGCTAGGCGCCGTGTTGTATGCGTACCATTCACAAAATAAATACTATCGTGTCGATAGATTTATTAATATTGTAACATACTTAGAAGGACAAGGTGGAATCGACTTTTTATTTCATTCTTTACCTACTTGCTGCGGTAGTAAAATAACTTGAGAATCTGTTAGAGAAAAAAATGTAAAATGGAGCTTTTGTACTGCTCTTACATTTTCAAATATTTAATCCAGTAAAAGGAAATATCCTTTAGGTATTGGGGTTTTATCAGTTTTGAAGAAATCATCATGAGCAATAAAGATTGTTGTGCAGAGAGAAAAACAAAGTAAAGAAAATTCGCTTAAAGCTCTACACTGATTTTTTAATGAACGTCCATGGCAAATATTTTTCAAAATGCCATTTAACACCAACTGACTGACTTGCCTTAATTTTCACTGA
>JAHZNE010007893.1:0-33304 GCA_027744055.1 Callyntrura sp. NNG-2020 | reverse complement strand
AAGTTTGCGCAGTAAACAGGGAGATGTTTTGAGAGTGGTTGTCTGACTTTATACTTCATTCAAGTAACATTTTATTAATGCCATACTTTATACACTGG
The DNA here is from genome assembly GCA_027744055.1 of Callyntrura sp. NNG-2020. Lineage (NCBI taxonomy): Eukaryota > Metazoa > Arthropoda > Collembola > Entomobryomorpha > Paronellidae > Callyntrura > Callyntrura sp. NNG-2020. The sequence continues at coordinate 33,206 of JAHZNE010007893.1, read as the reverse complement.
GGAATCCTCTTAGGAAGTAATTAGTTAAATTGTTTTTTAATCAGCTTGCTTTTAAACAGCATGTCGTATAATTCATATAAGAGCTTTAATTAATGACACGGTGTACCATCAAAGGACGGGAGCTCATTTAGAAGTTGCAAACAGGAAAGTTAAGTTAAGGAGGATTTGTATACATGTGTTGCTCAACTGGGCGTACGTACGTACTTTCGTACATACATGTGTTTGTATACTAATATCCGTGTATTTATGTAAGGCGCCTTGAAGATTAGGTACAAGTTAATTAACGCCATGTCAGGGTCTCTTCGATACGGCACGATTGTGATGTGAAGGTCGGACAGAGGGTAACCTTACACGGGAAGGGAAGCTCTGTGTGTGCCCCCGCGACGACGAGAGCAATAAAAACGCAACAATTGAGGAAAAGAGGAGAAAATCGAAAGAGACGATAATGAGGCATAACAAGCGCTCTTTTAGAGCGTCTCTCTATAAAGGGATGACTTGTTTTTGGGAGTGTATGAAATGAGAGTAAAAAAAGGATTGGCGGAGTCATCTGCGTCGCTTGCGACATGCAAGTTTCTCCTACTTTCCCATAATTTATTATATTTCTTCTTGGCTCCACCACCGTCTTCTCCTCGACAAAACTTTTCCCAACAAAAATACTTATTTTCCTCAGCTCTCTCGGGGTGGATACAAGAGAGTCCTATTCTTTTCGCGGAACTCCCTACCTGTTCCCTCGCAAATAGACTATATAATAACACCTATACATACCCAAATTACGATTTATGACGGCAGTCGACGACGACGACAACGACGACAATAACACGAGAACAACCTTGCTCAAAAGAGTGTAATGTAAAACTCACAATCTGCTCAGACAAACTAAGAGAATGGCTTTCTCTGGCAAGCCTTCCTCCTCCCGACAGTCAGAGAAACGTGAAACTTACAAAGTAGAAATCACATCATGATTATGATGCTGATTTGATGAGCATCATTAGAGGACAAATCTCATAAAGCGCGTTACGATTTTACCATAATCTGATAATCCATCTCTTTCCCTCGCAGGTACAAAGAGGGGAAGCTTCACCGAGGTTGAAATAATTTCCGCTCTTTTGAATCTTTCATTTATTCTCCTTCACCAAAAGCCTGGCACACAAACACCCACACACACACGCAGAGACTAAAGCTTGCCTTCTGCTTTGCTGGTCGGTCTACCTTAACGCCCTTAACGGTTTTCTTCCTTCTCGTCCACACAATAAAGAAAGTTTATCAGCTCCGAAGGAAGACAAGAGGATGAGGTGGTGGTGGTGGAGGAGAGGAGGATAAGACGAAAGAGCCTCAGAAGAGTAACGGAAGAGAAGGGATTGAAAAGGAGAAAAGAAGTGCTCTTTTGTATTCTCCTGGTCTTTCCCTCACGTCGTGACAACGACGACGACAATGATAAGAATTCCGGATGTAATAAAAGGGTGGCTTGTTGGATATCGTTCGGGAGCGTAACATGATGTGTATGGAATGCCGTACCTATATAGTTATATATATATTCTTGAAAATGCCTTCGATTTAACCTTCCCTAAAAGATGTGTGTGTATGCAAGGCGTAGGTGATAAAGCAAAGTGGCACAGCAAACATTTTCTGCGGAGGTGGTGGTGGGTTCTGCTATGTCTCCACATTTTTTATCTTCACCAGAGCGATTGTGTACTTTCAACTTTGGTTGCTCCTACTATCCATGACGACTACCGCCACTCACTCTACTTGGAGAAGATGTAAAAGTTGATGTTGACAATGATGCTGCCGCTGCTGGTGACGATGCTGATGATGATGATGATCTTCTTCTCACTCCGACGAGTACGGTGCTTTTTGAGAGAGTGAGTGGAGTGGCAGTGCTGGATGGATAAAGAAGACGACGAGGAAGAGTCGACAGTTGACACTTGATGGCACTTGTTAAAGGAGGAAGATGAGAACAAGTGAGTGAGTTTCTACACTTGGACAAAAGAAAGGAAGAACAAGTGGGAGAAGATTTGAAGCGTTTCCTTTCCAACTTCTACTTCCATCTCCTTCTTACTTCTCCCCGACAACGGTTCCGTCTCCCGCTTGTTCGGATAGTCCCCAAAGCTAGTTAGGCTCGCTAAAGCTAATAATCTTCTACCCAGAGACAATAGCTGCGACAACAACAACAACAATGGAAAATGAAAACAAGGAAGACTCATCCGCGTTTCAAGGAGCCAATGGTGGCCTATCAAGGAGTCGGTAAGATGGCCAGTGGCTAAGTACACACGGCTACCCATGGTTTTGTCGTAAGAGACTAAAAGAGGAAGGCAGGGTGCTACAATGGTAATATTCTCGTATTGTAAGGGAAATTACGGTTGAGTACATGGTCTGTCAAATACCACATACCGTCCGTGTGAAGTACTACACATACACCATGAAATAAATCTTTTTAGCGAATTAAGAGGAAAGTCATTGTTATTACACACTTGACGTCAGACACATTTTCTAGGCATTTTCTTCCCTTTTTAATCAGAGTATCACGGGCCAGCATGGCATTGCCAGGAAACGACACGGGTAAGTAAGAACCTGAAAGTATGTACATGAGCGTCACACAACGACAACTTTATACAAAAAGACTGACACCCAAACCCCCAGACAGTCAGACGGGGCAATAGAAAGAGCCATACGGTTAGCGTAGGGAAAGGAGCCCATTTTCTAACGTATCAAGGTAATAATATGCTAATTTAAATTCGCGTAATCATTTTCATCAGCCTCGGTGGAAAGACTTGAACATCCGGAGCATAATTTAAAACGGGGTCTGTTTTACGCAATAAAATGATTAGTTGTTTCATCAATGGGATGGGTGAACACACTCACTTGCCTCTGTGTGTACTGTCTGTGTACTTTGCTGGTGTAGGAAAACAAGTTCACATTTGTGCTGCTGTCACTACAATGTAATTTGTGTTTAGTCCCAACTCGAAGAGTAAGAGTAGTGTAATAATGTGATTAAATCCAACGAACAGACAGACGTTCTGCAGGAGTGGGGATATCTCCGCTTTCACACGTGTCCCTCAGTTCATATCCTACGGTTGATGGTATCATTCAAGAAAACTATTATTGACATGACGAGGAAGATAATTACTAATTTATTTGCAGAAGTAACCCTACTACTCGGGAGAAGTGAAGCTGTCAACACTGGCAGCATTAGAGCAGCTGTGGAGTAGTCGTGGTAGTAGTAGTAGTAGTAGTAGTAACATGTCTTGTTCATTCATCCCTGCTAATTTAATCTCTCCCATGCAAATAATCATAAACTAGTAATGACTTGTCTGGTGGGACTGTTGGTTGGGGGAAGAGATCGAGATCGGTTTAGTAAAGCGTGTTGATGAGGTGCTTTTGTCTAAACCGTTTTTAGCCTTGGTAACAGAGGAGATGAAGTAGACATGGAAATTAGATAATTCATATTACAAACAAATGACAGCTCGAAAAATTAATTCGAAGGATCCACTCGTACTAAAACTCATCACTGTGTGGGATTCAAAGTTCTGTGTAATAACCGTTTTACAACGTAAACTTGCTCTCAGACGAATGGTGTTGTGCTAGTGCAAAATATTTTACGAGAATTAATAAAGTTATGCTAACCTTGTACTACCTATACCTGGAGGAGAATAATTTACATATTATATCTCTGATATCTACTCTACGATCAACTAGTGTTTCATTATATGATATAACGTCAACTAACTCGGTGACGACGTGACAGTGAGTTCAATGAATGAAAATAAATTGGTGTACCTAGTACCTACATACAACATACTGTTGTTAGTTGTTTGTAATTCAATTACAAGCTTAATTTGACACATGACGACGATGAGTAATAGAAAAATGTGTAGAGCTATTCTACCTTCAATTCAACACAATTTTTAATGATTTACTTACTCTGAAACCCCAGCTGTTATCTCTACCATCGCAGAAAAGAAGGATATTGATCTGACTGACTACAGCACTACCATGGTGCTGGGGTTTTAAATTGTGTTACCTTTGGGTATTGTATAAATTGTGTTACACTACCGCAAGATTCAAGAAAATAACAACATCCGGTTCGTCTAGCACCACAGAAGTTGTGGTATTACCTTTCACAAAATTTTGTCTTGCTTGGATAAGGGAATCGGATCGTCGTGGTCATTTTCCAAAACAATTAAGGACGTTTTTGACGATTGGACTACTATCATCTTCAACTTTCTTCCTCTTTGTGTAAGTATGACGTAGATTGTCAGTCAACGGTCGCAGCTACTAGATATTCATGAGTACTAATTGCAGAATATCTTTAACATGGAACAACATAATTATAAAGCTGTCTGTCATCTGTCACCTGTCAACTCTTACCTAACATACATGATAGTAAAACCAATTTTACGAGGAAACAGTGATTTGCATTTGACATTATATATTCCTTGATAAATTAAATTCTTTCAATCTTGATAATTAATTAATGGGTACTATGTAGTATGCATTATGCAGTATAAACACTAAACCCGTGCCGTTATAAAGTTTAAAAGTGGTGTTTTCTCGCTAATAGTTAGCAATAGACCAACCACATTTTTAGCCCCCGTTAGAAACTGTAATGGCGCATAATTTAATTATTGACTACTCTAATTTCACGGTCTTCCCATTACGCATTAAAATTTGAAAGATTTTTCTCTTTGAATAATAGTCAATAGTATAATTCAGTAATGCTGTTGTAGCTGGCACATTGCAATTGGCAATCTATCATCATCATTCATCCGCCATTTTGATTTGTTTTTGTATCTTTCATAAAGTCATCTCCTTTCAGTTCATCATCATCATCATCATCATGTAGTTGCGTACTTGGCTGCCTTGATAATATTATTATTTTATTATTATTATCCACAACAGATCAACACAAAAGTTCAGACTCTTGCACGGCGCCATTCGCATTCGCCATTCGCACTCTCTCTCTCTCTCTCTCAAGTAAAAACAGCAAAGCACAACATCTGCATCAGAAGCGCACGCATCTATGTTGATAGTTCCGTCCATGCCCACTGCCCACCCGTAGCAGCACAGCAATAAAGAATAAAGAAGCAGAAATACCGAGGTCAGTTTGTGATCATCGTACTTGACCTCCCGCCGGATTATATTTTTATACAAATAAAATAAATTGGTGGCGTGTAAAAATCCATCAGCCCACGTAAAAAACATCCACTTTACTTTACTTCTCTTTCTTTGATTTTATTGTGCTGTAACGGACGAAATGGTCTTGTCTTGTTTCTTGTGATTTGTGAATGCAAAGGGAGAGATCCAGTAGTAGTAAGATTGTCTTGTCTTGTGTGATATTATTGGAGATATAACAGTGGATTAGTAGTGTTGTAAAATTTTTAGCCGGTTTTATTAGAAAATTTCTAATTTACAGATTGTAGAAGGTTGGAGCAGGTGTAAATTTGAAGTTTAATGTAACAGTGCTAAATAATGTAATTAGTAATTAGTGCCAGTGAAGATAAAACGGGGTTTTCTGTCTTACAGTGACATTAGAAAAGAGAACTGAATAGAGGTGAAGTGCTAATACCGATTGGTTGTTTTGTATAGTAATCGGTTACTGCAGGGGGGTGCAGACAATATCTTCAAACAGAAAAGAGCTGAGGTAAGTTGCACTCTTATTGCAAAAATAATTTTTTATCGAAAACATTAAAAATAGATATAGAATCAACATGAATATGCAAATATACCTATGGAATGTGTAAAAATTTGTTATGTTCCATAAATTTTCTCTCAAGAAATCGTTATTTTACTGCCGTCGTGGACTGAATTTTCACCTTTGGAAGGCTTAGTATTGAATGGTGAAAGGTAAATTACAATACAACGTATAATATTTTGAAGTTTAGTGTGTCAGGGTGCTAACGCTGTGATTAGTAATTAATACCAGTGAAGATATACTGTTTTTCTCCCTTATAGTGACAGTGGGAAATAATTGTTTACTCAGAGAACTGAATAGAGAGGTGAAGTCTGGGTACAGATTGGGTGATTTGTATAGGAATTGGTAACGACAGGAGGGACAGTGCGAAAACATAATTTCAGAAAATAAACAGGAAAAGGCTAAGGTAAGTTGCACTCTTGTTGCAAAAATAATTTTTTATCGAAAACATTAAAAATAGATATAGAATCAACATGAAAATGCAAATGTACCAATGTAATGTGTAAAAATTTGTTATGTTCCATAAATGTTCTCAAGTCATTGTTTACTACCGTCGTGGAATGAGTTTCACCTTTAGCAGGTTTAGTTGTGAGTGATGAAAGATAAATTACAATACAACGTATAATATTTTGTATATTTTTATAGTACTAAATCTAAGGATGAATCCGAAAAGGAAGACAATGAAGACTAGGCAGTCCAAAGCCGCTGGGAGAATGAGCGATTCCCCCCAAGACGAAATAAGGGATACGCCTCGCTATCCAAAGAAGTCCAAGCACCGTGTTAAGAAGGTAATTTTGGGTTTTGTATACCTTCACTTAAATTGTATTGCACTGAAAATTACTTATAGCTTTCAAACGAAGCCAGTGAATTCAGATTGACGAAAAGGAAAATTTAAACAGATTAGCACATCTACGTGTACGGCAGCTGGGACATACATGGTAGACGGTTGGAGCTCTGACAAAACAACGCTCCAACTTCACCATATCTAATCAATGTCGACATACTTCTGTTTAAGATAACTTGCCTACGCTTCATTCCGTGAAAAGTAGCTTCCATTATCGTGTCAATGTCTAAGTAAAAATCGACTTCCATCTTATCTTCATTCTGTATCGTAGAGATCTCTAACGCCAAAGTAACTTCTAGTAGCATCATCGATGAGTTAACTTAGTTCTTGTACGAGCCATCCAAACCCGATCTTCTTGACTCTTTTGCTAAAGAGCCATAATATTCCATTTTGTTACTTTCTGTAACTGTCCCTGTATTTACTATTAGTTAGTAGTACATTGTCGGAGTACTTGAAAGACACATTTTTACGATTTTATTGTAGCCCGTGTTGTACACCGTAAAAACAAAATGTAAACAATATCGACTCTGTAGTAATATAACGCGTAGCATTAGCATACATTATAATGGGTAATGCACATAATAAAAATCTTTTAAATCTCTCTCTCTCTCTTTTCGCTTATAGCTTAACGTGTACATAAAATGAAAATGCATAAAATGTTGGCGTTATTACACAGCTTCCATTTTTGTGTATTTCCCCCCAGTTTGTTGTGCTGTATCTGTGTATATTCAAACATTTACACCAGTTTATAAGTTTAACAGTCAGCCAGTTTTTTTTTCTCGGAACAAATTGTCTAGTATTAGTAAATCGTGAACTGGTAAGGAGATAATAATATTTGTTCTGTGTATAGTGTACGTCGTCGTATGTACACACATTTTTTTGTGAGTGTGTCTGTGTGTGCGCTTGTTTTTCTGTTTATCGTCAAGTTCCCCTTTGGTCTTTGTTAGTTTGTAGCAAAACAAAAGGCGCTCCAAAAACAATGCATTTATCGTCCATGTTTTTTCTCTCCGTTTACATGTGTACATACATACCTGTTTCACGTCTCTCCTAGCTCGAGATCTAACGAAAACGGAGTCTCGACAAAAAGTTAAACGAACAAAGATATTTATAAAATAGACAAACACACCACACATACATGTCTACTGTATGAAAAGTCGTAAAAAATGCAGAAGCGGATTGAACAAGAGGCTGTAGAAAAAAAATACTCGAAAATCGTATAACTTTTTTTCGTCTCTCTCACTATTTTTCTCTTAGGGCAGAGTGCAAATCAGTTTATGCTCCCTGTGCGTCTCCAGAAAGCAATATTTTGCGAATGTTCTACTTTTATACCGACCATTTGGCCAGGTCATAAAACGCCCGAAAAAAGCAAGGCTTGTGTAGCAGCAAGCAATAGCACAGAAAAACGGGGAGGGAGAATAAAGAGAGAGAGGGAAGCATGTAAAGCATGTTACGTGTTGTGTGTGTGGAGGAACTGTTTTCATAGCAGTGGTCTTGGTGGCACTACATAACATCAAAAAAAAGCTCGTCTTGTTCCAATAGAGAAAAAGTTGTTCTAGTTGTCGCAGTGACTGCGGTACCATTGTACAATCCATATTTTCACCACCACCAACGCAACATTCTTCTTTTCTTCTTGTCAAGTTGACTACTACACTACACACTCCTTTACAGTGTTTCTTGATACTTGAGAGGGAGACAAGAGACCATAACATGCTTGCCAACTAAACCACTACTTAAGTCTATACATTTTCCCCTTTAAAAAACTACACACACACACACACAATGGGATTGCCTAAGACTGAGGAGAGCCACCACCACAACAATATACACTGTTGAGTTATGCACACGATTTTACATGCATAGCAAGTGTATGTTTAATCGGGAAAACCAGACCGGGGGAGACAGGCAAGATTTTTTTTTTCAACGGCGTTTCTTCCTAGTGTGTACTCTTGCGCGTTGTTGAGCCGTTGGTATGGATGGCGGCAGGAGCAGTGGTGGTGGTCGTGCTGATAGTGGCACTCATGGTAGCGCTGGTTGATGTTCATAATAATGGTAGTGTGTGGTGTTTGTAGTGGTGGTGTGTCATGATGATCATGATGATGATGAAAGGGAAGAGAAGAAGAGAAAAAAAGTTTGCAAAGGCCACTATTACTATCAGCACATTCTTTGACACCGCCATGTGGGCTGTACTTTGTACTATATTATCTGGTATGTCTATATAAGAGGCTGATGTTCAGAAGCTTTCTTATAATTACTGCTATCGAATTACCCCGTACATCTGTTTCATCTGCCCGACGCACAAAGTTTCGTTGTTTTTTTGTTTCTTGTCTTTTTCGCGATTCATTGGGGGAGATAGAAGGTAATTTGTTGGTTGCTGGAGAAACCAACCTGATGATTATATCAACGCTGCTTAATCATACGCTGACGTGCATGTTTGAAGTTTTGAAGGCGTTTGGCTTGGTTTACTTGGATGCTAACAAATCAACAAGGGAAGGCTTGTTTTCCTCAAAATTTCGTATGCATTTTCTAATAGCCCAATTCTCGAAAGGAAAAATAGCGACGATTCCAGATGGTTAAATTATGCAAATTCCCGTGCTAAGTGTATGTTATGTCGTTGGTGTGGGTGAAGTCGAATTTGGCTGAAATTACCGATGCATTTAGTATTATTGTAGCTGTGGTAACACAGTTAATCATGTTTGGCCCCGATAGAAGAGGTAGTCATGTGTAGCACTAAATTTGTGATTATTTTAGGATTCAATTAGCCACAAATGCCATGTGGGACCATATGTGATTATCAAAATATCAACAAGCGAAGAACCTGTCGATCGTATACCTGTTACCTTTTTGCGCAATCATTGTAAACTGTTGTTGTTTTTCATGTACAGTGACATTTAATGTCTTACAATTGCCTGTTCTGTATTCTGACTCTCTTTTTTACACTTTAGAGATTTTCGCATGCTTAGAGGGGGTATTTTAAGAACAATAAAAGTAATGGCATTTGCCATTGCCATTATAATATGAGGCAATAGGAATAGTAACGGCAATAATGGCGTAAACATTACAAGTTGCCAGACAACTCATTGATGGTTATTTTCGTACAGGAACAGCATGACGCAGCAGCAAAAGGGATAATGCGATACAATGGTTTTTGTGGTTGGGTCAGACAGAGAAAGTAAAGTAGGTTTGCAACCTTAGATTATTGGTTTACCCAACCCATTACATGCAAGTAAGAATGTACTATTGTTCTATCTTGTTTGTTGGTCGCCGTCGCAATCTTTGTTGTCTGTGGGTAATAAATAAGCTTTGAAACTGCGTCAATTCAAACTATTTATGGTTCTAGTATATTGGCACAACGTCGTCGGTGAGGCCGAAAAATGTTGAGCAAGAACGCTTAAAGATTGAAGAAATCTTAGTCAAAGTCAAAGTTTGAGGGTAAAAGGGCAAAAAGTTAAAGATGTTAGGTTAATGATCCTACGTATAAATCTAACTGTTGGATTATTAGCGTCCAGTGATTTCTACTGTCAATTTAGCCTTGACGTATAGGACAATTGAAGAGAAATGGAATGTTAAAAGACAAACTGTGCTCGATTTACGTTCCCGATTTTTCAAAGTGTCTACGTACAAGTGTTTTAAAAAATCCGGTTTCGGTTTACTACTGAATGGAAGTTCGTAGTCAATTGTGCCGTGATAGATTTACACTATCTGGGCAAGCTTGTACGATTATTCAAATATTCAACATTACCTAGTCATTCTTACTATTTTATTTAAAGAAGCAATGTTATGGGTACAGTTACAACTAAACCCTTGTCAAGGAAATTTTTTAAGGAAACGAATTTTGTACATAATCCCTGAATGCATATACACTTCAGCTAATCTGGATAAAACTTGGCATACTTACAAAAACCCTCAAAGGGTCGAGGAGTACCTAATTTAAGTACCTGTTGTTATATCATAAAAGAAACAAAGAATTCGTTTCCAAAGCTACTTTTAAAAAAACCTGCGGTGGAGAAGCCTATATGGCCAGAAGGCCCTACAATCCCTGGCTACTGTATTGCGTAACCCAATGCAAATAATTATTTTATGCTTCCAAACTGCTTGTGACGATAGGGTTTTATGCAACTCTCACTCCTATAAAAGATTAACAGCTTCAATAATTATCCAATTATATTCCGTCCTGTTTAAAACCATCCCCGTGCACCGCCAACCAAACTGCAACCGCAAATATTTAAAACATTACAGATGATGAAGACAAACTCATTTTCTTTTGTTTTTACAATACGAACATCACAAGTGTTTCAAGCCATTACACAGTACACATGACATGACTACTACGAGTGTAGTATTGTTTGCTTATTCAAGGGTCTTTTATATTTTGCGTGGGCTTTAAAACAACAAGCCATTTCTTCACTGGGTTCATCTCATCTCGGAGAGAACAAGCCCAAACAGAAAACAACATCTTCATCACAAATTTAACTGAAATAACAAAAAACGAAATGACTTTGAATGACACAAAAACACACAATAATGTGTTTTACACAAGGAACACGCCATGCGCGGCAGGCAAGTATTATATCGCATTGTGTATATATGCGTTTGTATCATACAGAGTTTTTGTTTTAAACATCAACCAGCAAGCAGAAATGTTTCAAGTAAAAAAAATCTTTTACATCATCAAACAGAGTTGTTTGTTTTTATTGTTTCGGATTTTTTTCCGTCTCTCGCTCTTTCTTTCTTCTTTTAACTACAGCAGCCACAGTTCAGGAAACTGTTCATTCATGTCGTGCTCGCTGTATAGACAAAATCACGTTGTATAGTAAATCAAGTCATATAGTTAGTTATATACAGTATTCGCTCAAGTCCCAATCTCTGACAGATATTTAGCGTCTTTTTACATCCTCCTTTCTCTCTCGCACTCACTTGAGGAGATCAAATCAGTGCGTCGAATTACGTCTGATACAGTGATATAGATATCACATGGTTTGGCAGTTTCTGAAAAAATGTGTTACGGGCATTATGTGTTGTTAGTGTTAGGTTTCCGGAGTAATTACCGTAATAATCTTGTCTAAAAAAATCCCTGCTTTGCTACTGCAACTGCCATGACCATGGAGATAATGATGGCGTACTAAAATAGCTAATACGGACACAAAGGCCACAAGCCACATCTCATTAGTAGCAAAATAAAGGACCACCATTTTTTTCTACAAAGAAACAAACATGAATGATTTACTTTTTGTGTCTGGTTGGGGCCTTTTTAATTTACAAAACTAACGCCAGACGAACGTGTGTCTGTGGGGTGCCGAAGTTCCACGGTAATGTGGTGTGTCGACATTAAAAGGGAAATACGTAGAACGTGCACCACAAAAATATTGGAAGATTGAAGAATCACTTTTTCTCAACAATCCTATAATTTTGTTCCGGTTTTGATGTGTGCTGGTGAACACATGGATAAATACGTAGATACCTCGTTAGTATTTATTTACTTTAAGTAAGACTGTAATTCTTAAAATTTTCAGCAGAACGTGTTCAAAAGGGTCATGCATCAGTAGCTATGGAGGCATATATGTGCACGATGTAAAACAACTTTATGGTGGTGTACGTATTTTAAGTGTGTGTTGTAACTAGGTAGGTGGATGGATGGAATAATGAAGACCAAGATAATACCCGTACATAATCAGTGGAGAGGCAAGATCTAAATACCCATTCCACTGGGGATACAATATGAATTCCTCTCGAACAAGGGTTTTACTCGAAAATTAATGAGACACGAATACTGGATCCCCAGAGGGGATCATCTATTGTATCCTTACAGCCTTACAACAAAAAGACTCAATGAAGTATCTAACTAGACAAATGCATGTAAATTGAATTTATGAAAGATATGCAGTATCCAATCTCAATGACTTAGAATAGAAACCGGGCTAAGAAAATATGCATTCCCGGGTGAACAAGTGTTAGGTCTCGCCTGTCAACTGGCAAATGCTATGGCGCAGACAAAACATGGGACCAGGACCACAGTCATAAATATAAGTTTCCAACAATTTTAGTGGCTACTACACACATGACATCTCTTGTTTTAAACTCCCGTCAAAGCATAAAGTAATCAATTCATAATCTTACGTTCTACTGTTTGCTATTGTAAAAACTGTTTTCTTTCTGAAAAAAACGCGTAATCCTTTTCTTGAAACTGAAAACCGTATGGTTCTTGTCTTAGACAAGGGTCAAGTCATGTCAAACGGAAAAAGTACAATAACAACCAGGGGAACTGGGAAGTTAACAAGGTGTTAAAATTAAACACCAGAAGCACACTATCATTTTCCTCACTTTTTAGCCTACCAAAGCTATTGCACACTAAAGAGACGCTGGTAACCCCACTCACTTGCCAATTTCGTATCTACAGACTTACACTCTAACGTAGTTTCTTAGAAGTATCACATGTCGCTTGTAAGTGCGGCTGTGTCTTCTTGTTCTGTTATATCATCACTTTCACCACATCTCTGAAATAACAATTTTTTGTGGGAATGCCTAGATGCCGTTCTTTTGACGCCACAGTCAATAATAATAGTGTGTATAGCCAAATTGCATATTATGACCCCAAACGACGAAACAATATACACATGTTGTATTTGACAGATTATAGGTCTGCGATTCTGCGAACGACACTTCTGTTTAGGTACGATGAGATGACGACCATGAACGATATTTGTTGTTCCCCAACATCTCGTCTATACTTTTAAAAAATAATTTGCATCATGTTTGTATTGCTCGTCTCTACAAAGAATAATAATAATAATAACATACATGGCATGAAGCGTAAGGCCTTTAAATTTGCGCCATTGATATCTAATCGCTATTTTTAACGCACACACCAACCAGACATTTTGACTCCAATGTCATTATCAAGAAAATATTTTCTTTCAAATCTTTTGTCTCGTTATTTGTCTCCGGGTATGTAAAATTCGTTTAGCATTTAAAATGTGATTTAGGCAGAGACACATCCTTACACAAAAGAGGAAACTTGCCAGTTAATCACCATCACGACGTATGTGAATGGAATTTAGATTTTTAAAATCATCATAATATAGATAAGGTAGGAAACGCCGTTGGGAGTGATAATAGAAGACAATGACAAAGACAAAGTTAAGACAATTGTGTATTTGTTTTGCTTAAAGTAGCAGTCTAGATACCACTGGTCATGTACCATGCACCTCTACTACTCTACTACTACTAATAATATTACAAATATTCGCGCACACAGAGGTGTTCTCACAAATTCAAATACTGTCTACATGTGTAGATGTGTCCACAATCTTGCAGCTTCTTTAAATTGTCAATTTGTGCCTTTTGTAATCAGATATCAAAATGTAGATGCAAATGATAAATCCACGTAAGTGGTAAGTCATATGCTGCTTTTGTTTTGATGTAAATATTTTTCAAAAATAATTTTGATTGTGTATATTTCCATTTTAGAAATTAATATTCGAGCCTAACCCCATTCAAGCGATAAGTCGCAAATCAACCCGGAAGAGCAGACGACCTTCTGAGGCCCCCCGAAAAGGAAGAAAATCTTTTTTTTCTTCAAAAACCTCGGAGACTAACGTATATTACGGATCACTTTTGAAAAGTCTCAACAGGGAGAGGGACGATCTTGAGAAAGTGTTACTTTATGCAGGGTGCAGCGCAGTGAAAATAAAATGTCTTACATGCATTGAAGATGCCCTGACGAAGGGATTTGATAATAGAAATGTGAAGCATGAGAAAGGCGATCCAGAACAATTTGACCAATTGTATCAAGCATTTGAACACACAATGCAGGAAGTACGTCGAGGAATTAACGATGGTGAGACAATAATGGTGTAATATTAATGCGAGCAATTAATTGAATTTACAATTGCGAAACTGTAATGCAATAATCATTGTAATTAACTCTAGTTGAACAGGAAATTAAGAATGACAAAAAACGGCTCCTTGGCGGCAGAAGGTTCTGCTGCGCATTATGCCACTCAGCAATTGAAGAAGATTCAAATATTCAGCTGAACGATAGTTTTGTGACCCTTCCAGAAAGGTTTGCAGTACTGCAAATTGCTCCCTCCAGTAATGCGATACGAAGGCGACGTCTGTAATATGGATCCTTACATTTTCTTTCGTCTTTGTGGTAAAAAAGAAAACGTTTCTAGCTTTAACTCAATTTATTTAAAAGTAGTACTCGGATATTTCTATTTTCCTTCGTTAAATCCACCGCTAAGCATAAAATCCCTGAGTATATATTCTTGTTCGTCTATGTAAATAAGCAGCCATTAGTTAGGGGCAATGTATTAACAACCTTGGACAAGTAGCTAGTGTAGTCAATATAAAAGAGTAGTAGCATTATTGTTAAGATCAAAACAATGTGACATTTAGGCGTACGAAAGATTAAGATGTAAAGTGAAAATTTTATATGCTATATGAAATGTATGTTTTATATGACGTTCTATATGCACTGCACCTTGTTATAAAAAGTTGTCTAACTGGCAGAAAAGAACTTACATTTCTCCGGGTTTCCTTGTCCTTACTAGCGACACGAGCTTTCTTTGGTTTAGGTTTTTGTTGTTGAGAATGTGGCTTTAGCGCTGTTACAACAACAGCGTCTCCTGCTGCAGTCACTGCTGATGCAGCGGGAACTGACGATGATGAGGTAGATAAATTCTGTTGTTGTTGCTGCTGGTGGGGAAGCTGCGAAGAAATGGAATGTGCATGACCGGGATGGGGAGGTGATTGCTGCTGTTGTGGTTGTTGTTGCTGTTGAGGCATCGACATTCCGGCAGCTTCCACCAGCGCTGGTGCAGTTACTGTTGTTCCTTCAGAAGGAGTACTCGACGAACCATTCCCGCTTGCATGATCTCCTGACTGCGTACTACACCTACTGAGATCAGGCTGCATGACATTCAAGCTGTTGTCTTGGTTCGTTGTAGAGAGTTTCTACAAACGATACACAGAGAGAGAGAAACGACTAAGAATTATTTATTCAACTTCAAGTTGTACGCTGTTTTTCTTCTTTTTAGAGCAAAGATCAAGAAAAGACTAAAAACTAAAAACAGTTTTGCTTTCCATCTATTCTATTGCACACATTTCTAGCAATTTGTCGTCTATTTAAGTATGAAGAAACCTGAGTTTTCACAGTAATCCAACAAACGTTATAGTTACATGCGTTTAAAAAAGTAAAATTTACGTTAGTACGTTAACTAATATAATTGTTCATCATGTACGCATGTCGATGAGGAAAAGAGCAGTAATATGGTTTCCCTAAAAATGATTCAGACATTGTCCTTTTGCATTTTGTATATGTTCGTTGAGGGAACTACCTTTAATGTATGGCTGTATAGAATTTTTTTGTCTGATAATTTCATAATAGATCCATCTTTCTTTTTTGATTTTACTTAAATATTGATAGCTTACCTACAAGGAACATTATTTTCAATAACTAGAGACTTTAAATGGCTTGTGTTTTTCTCTTTTTTGGATTTTATATAGATTTTTGTTACGAAGTTATTTTACTAATAGTACAACTACTGGCTGCCAATTATGGAATTACTAACACTATATTAAATACAATAATGGATCCTTTTGTGAGTATGGTGAGTCCCATTAAATCATAACTTTTCGTATTACCTTCTTTTTGCTCTTCGGTGACTTCGCCGTTGAGGATGACTTTCCACTTGTCTCTTTGCGAGGAGACTCATTCCCACTGCCAACTTTCTCCACAGGTCCTGCTCCAGTACTCACTCCTATGCTTGCTGTAGTTGTCGCACATTCTTGAGGTCTAACATCTAGAACATCAGGCTCACCAGACTCCAGAGCAACGGCTCTCTATGGATAGTTAAAGAATAGAAGTAAAATTATGCAGTTGAATGGTACAGAATTTATTTCACTTCTAAACTAAATATAGGATTCTATCATATCTATCAATTTATGAGATAAAAGTTTGACGTGATAATTGAACCATTCGTTCTTATTAATTACAGTTTAAAGAGAGGTGAGCTGTCACTAGTCAATTGTCTTGTTAATTCCCTTGGTACCGCAATACTGAAAATTTCGACCAGCGGGGCTGGTGGCAATAGCAAATTATATCCGTGAGACAATAATCAAATAAGACAAAACAGACATAGTTTGTTGGTAAGAAGAAATGATAAAGTCAAAAACAAAGAGATATATTATGTTTAATGGTTGTTTAGATATATTGTCCCGTTAATTTCAAATCGTCTTATCTCTAAACTAACATCAATAGGTTATTGTGTTAGTATTTTTCTATAGAATATATCGTCATCTTCATGAAGATGCGAATATCTCTAAGATAGTCTTTTCTTTATGGTAATTAACTAAAGTAAATAATGTTAATACTTAAGTTATGTTTTAGTCATAGGCGGATACCACGCAATAATATATTGTTATGTTAACGTTGTAAAAATGCATAAGTAGTATGAAACAACAGGTAACTAGTAGCTAAATGAAGACTGCTAGTCAACACATCTAGAGATTGTGTGTAGTGACACAGTGCAGAGAAGCAATAATTTAATTATTACAAATGTACATTCCGTCGAAGTAACGTGTTCGCAAACTGTCATTATGCCTTGTTTAGTCTTTTTGTATCGTCTTTGTAGTGTATGGTTTTACTTGTATTAAGCGTATGGTAAGTATTCAGTTATTAATAAATTACCCATAAGCTCTGCAAAGATATTTTGATGAGGTTGCGGTAAAAAAAACAAGTTGTTTTTTAATGGAGTTTAACGGTCTACAATGAAGATCGAAGGAATATACTTAACAGCTCCTGTTCGGGCTACCGTGATACTTAAGGAACTTAATTATGCTTTAGTTGCCCCAATAATGTCTTTCTTTGAAAGTTGATGTAAAAGTGTAGAGTAAGTCAGTTATTTCAAAAATCATGCAGGGTAAGTAAGTACATACTAGACTATAGTTGATAGTAGGCTAGGAAATATATAGTGGGAAATTAGGAATGATTTTTTCGCTAGATTTTCTTTAAGTGGATCTCATTTATTCCAGCCTAGCAAAAGTACGTATGTGTTGTTGTTGTTGTTGTTGTTGTTGTTACTGTCTAAATTTTCAGAACAACTTGTCAGGTATTGTGTTTGTGTCGTTATGTGGCAGGCTAAAATTTGGCCTGTTTTCTAATACAGATTAGGATTATATATAATATACTTGCTCTGTTTTATGAAAAGTAATGATACAATGTGTATATTAATGATAATAATATGATAAATATAATGATAGCAATTAAGAGTAAGTAAGTAATTAATTACGTACTATTAATTAAGTTTGGTATCGTGTTTTGAATGAAACATTTAAAAAAATGTATTTAATTAATAGTGTCCAGATTTTCTGTAAATAAAAGTCGTTATAGGATTTAGGATCCCGATAGTAGTGACAAGAAAAGCATTGATGGCGTCCACTTCGTTAAGCTAATTTATTTGTAAATCCATGAAAAAAGGTTCTAACCACCTTTGACTTACTTTTAAACTTGTAACCTAAGAATAAATGTTTTCCCAGCAAATATGCTGTCTCATATCATAGAACATCGAAACGGTAAGTGTTAAACGGGCAATTGTAACGTAGAAACAGAAAAGCGACCGCATTGTTATGTCATAAGTATTAGTGTTATGTTGCCATATTGTTAAAACGTAACCTTTGCTTTGCGAGACTATATATAAGCTTTTCATGGGCTGATAATCCTAATTATCCTTTCACCTGTCCTATCAATGCAGAAACATAAAGATAAAGACTCCATTCTAGATAAAGCAAGCTTTGATGGCATTAATGGTGGTGTCTTACCATGACAGCAGAGCTGTATGAACGAAATAATTGTCATTTATTGCCTCCACAGAAATAAGTTACATACATATCGTAATTAAACAGTGGGTCTTGTGAATTGAAACATGTGTGAACAACTTTAAACATTAAAAGCCAGATCATCAGCAACAAAGGAAACCGTAATCGTATCGTAATAGCTGTAGGTATTAACACAGAATGGGATTTTGTATAAAAGGTGCATAGGAACGATGGATCCACCTTGGGCCAAATGTGGTGAGGGAATAAAACAAAATTTGTTCCAGTGAGATCACATTTCAAATCCATCATAAGTGCGAATCTCAATAAAGGATTTCTGCAGAAAGGCGCAGTTATTTACGTTACGACAAAATCTAAGTCAATAATTGTAATGGGGCGTCGGACAATAGCCATTAAGCTGGCACCTCTGCAGAGCATCAATAAGTTAGCTGGCATTTCCATACATCACACGATACATTCTCCGGTTGTCATTTTCATTCCACATTTTACTTGGTCCTCTCCTCCTCCCCACGGCTAGTTAACATACTAATAGATCCTGAACTAATTAGAAACCCACTTCCAACATTTTCATGTACACTATCTGCTTTATCATGTATTACACTTTAATGAGTGAAAGTCGCAGTCAATACATGGCTCATAAATTCCTTTATATCACATGTGTGTGTAACTCTGATGGCCATGTTTTCGCCGCATACATACCACTCTACCAAGATAAAGATCCTTTTCCAATACGGCACACAGGGCACCGCTCTGCCACTCTTATGGAATTCTAGACATACTCCTATTTTACTGTGCGGGTGAGGTGAAGTATGTGTACGTGCTCGTCAAGCAGGATCCTTAGATCTTAAACAACTTTAATTAATACTACAAATAACCCCGACTGTACTGCTGATTCCGTATAAACCATTAGTGGTGTCTAGGTAGTACTACAAATATAACCACGAGGCTTAGATACTGTTAGATATTATTATTATTATAGACATGATTAACATCGTGATATGGGGTGCTACATTACCTTATAGTCATCATTAGAGTACTTGCGTGTGTTATATGACGTGTTGTAGAGGATTTATAGGTACTCCTACTTACTACATAGCTGACATAGCATTGTATCCCTACTCCATTCCACCACTGCAGGAGGAATGAAGAAGCATCTCTGCCTATTAATAAATTATCCTATTAAAGACGTATAGTAAATTTACCGTTCAATCGATTTCATTTCCAAATATGAGGACGACGGCGACGGCAGTACTAGTACTGATGGTAGCTTGCTTATGCTTTCTACATTGTCAAATAACCCCGTATATATCAAACTACTTAAATTAATCCTTGAAACTTTTTTTCCAGCTCCGCATCTTTTATTCCACGCAGTTCACTCCTGTCATTTTTTATCAAGTATATAACTCCTCGAAGGTGGCTTGGAACTGTGGTACTCCAAATGTCAAATGCCAACACGCAGTGATTCACATTAACACTTAATTTTTTTTCTCGGGAAAAGTAAAAGCAACCAGCGACGACGACGACGACGACAACAACAACAACATAGCATGCCACCATCATCAATAGAAAAGCAAAATCTCGTAGGACTTCTGGACGCGGAGGAAAACTTAAAAGGAAAAAAACCGAAGGAACAATAAAATTGATTGTATGCCATGTAATGCAATCCGCACACATTTTTCTCTCGGGTTTCAGTTGTTCAACTCCTTTCGTCTTTTCTCTGACTGCCGCCGCTGTCGTTGTTGTTGCTCTGCTTCGTGTACTATTTTGGTTTTGCTCTCCTTTTCAACATTTCTCGTGTATCCAACATAACTGTACTACTGCAACTACATTATATTATAATATATCTATACAGCAACACCAACCAACGACTCCACAAAAATGTAGAGAACCGTGTAACGCATGCATATTGTAAACATATATATCCTCTCCGCCAGTAGTCTCTCCCTCTTTCTCTCGGCCTGCACTTCTTCTGCCTCGTTCGAGAGTGCTGTTTTGTGCGTCAACTCATGTAAACTAAAATGTAATAATGCTTGTATTATACCGAACACACACACACACACACACCACCTCCAGCGCCACACCACAATATAGTTCCTATTAGCTACAAAAGAGTAAAGCGAAATAGGCGAAGCTTTAGTCATAGAAAGCCCGGTATGCTACCACCTCCGCCACCAACACCCTTTCACTTACGCTAAACTAGATAAAAATTGGTTTTGCTTACCTTACCTAAAAAATATATATTATATCTGTATACGTGTGCATACGAGTACTAAGTTAAGATGTGTCTATATTTCGTTTCGTCGTCGTCGTAGTAGTAGTGTTGCTATGACTATGTTTCAATTGAAAACCTAAATGTACACAGAAAAGTGCAATACTACATATGTACATCTTGGGATGTGTACATCAATACCACCAAGTAGAAAGTGTACTCCACTATACAACACACATACGATGACGACCTACACACACACACACCACCGCACACCAAGCAGAAAAAAGGGAGGAGAGGGCTCTTCTTTTCTACAAAACCGAGTAGCAACAACGGAAGGAAGGAAATATAGCATTCAGCTTGCCTTTCGCCCAAAGCATTTTTACTTTTCTTTAACCATCATCACCGCCACCAGTGGCACCAGTAGCAATGGCAGGGAACTGAATACAGTAGTGGTGGTGGTGTGTCTCTGTTATCCATCCTTTTTTTTTCGTCTCATTTCACACGAGCAACTTGTCAGAGAAATACGAATGTTAAATTGGTACGGTATGGATACGGGAGTTGTTGTGTGTGCGTTTGTGCGTGTACCTGTGTGTCTGTCTGTGTGTTATGTTATTTTGGAAGGAAAATGATGTTTTGGCATGTGTGTATAGAGAGATAGATGTTTCAAGTTGGTTTAATGGTAGTAATAATAATAATGATGACGGGTTTCCTCTGGCCATGCACGCCACGTAAGAAGCTTTATAATGCCTGCTCAAGTTAGCGTCAAACAGTAGTGGAGAAGGGGAAGAAAACACAAATATTTTGAAGGATGTTTTTCAATTCGCTGTGTTGTTGTCAGAGAAAAGAAGAAAATTCCACGTTTTGCTTACTTTCAACTTTCTTGTGTTTGCTTGCCACCGAGAAACCCGGTGGGTGTTGAAAAGAATGAAAAGTGGTTGTAAGGATTGTTGAGTTGAGGAGTGCTACACAGGGATTCCAACTCGATGTGTATTGACATGCCACAAGATAAAAACCACAATATATACTTATTCCAAATCTTTTTGACGAATCGTTGGGGGATAAATTTTAATGATCAATGAAATACTAATGGATGAGACAAAACGAATGGGATTGGAGATACTTCTCCGTAAATCGGATTTTAAATTTCCATGCCCGGGTGATTTCTTATCCCGGCTTAATAATTTAGTAATGCCCTATGGAGATAATAAATCCTTCTTACAATTAGATCCAATACCAAACAATCTAGATTTACGAGGACGATGATGGATGATGAAACACCGCGATGATGGGGATGGATGACTAGGATGCTACTACTCTAGTGCATACTAGATTCACGCCTCACTTTCCCCCTGGAGGAAAGCGAGATAAGATATATAATTCATCTATATTATCCGCTACATTAAGTTCCTTTAGACTGGTGACGATTGTACGAAGATATACCTGTTTAGGCAAGAAAACGATTTGGCAATCATCGTACGAGCGTTAAATCCTATCATACTTTGACCGTGACTTTACTGATGGGCATAATGATATATTGAAGTATAATATGTTGCATAATATAAGGTGTTACAAAATAATAAAATGCTTAACATCGTCAATTTTCTCCTACGAGAGGATATTCCAGTAATTGCGATTAATAATTGTCAAGCGTACCAGGACCACATGAAATACGGCAATGAAAGGGCAGTGACAGTGACTAACAATTGCTATTTTTCATGTAATGCATGTAATAGTAGACAACAGTCTGAAATCTGTTTACAAGACGCAAATGTTCATAGTATATTGCCTTGCAATCGAATCATATAGTCTTTGAATTTGAAGGTTCGTTCACACTCCATAAGTACAAGTGTGTAGCTTCTTACTGCTTAAATTTCTGAATCTGTTTTCTTCATTCGATTGTCAATGCTGCGGATCAGTGAGTAGATTAATAGTTATTCTATCTTTTATTTAAGAAAGGGGAAAAGGTATTGCCGTACTGTACACATTTCAATTTACAATGAATAGATTACAAGAAGCAATTAAAGTGGTTTCATGTGGGATCAAAGAAACTCGTTACGTTTTTTAATACGTCCCCGTCAACGACTCTTGAGGCCAGTCAATGGGCTTTTGTTCTGTACGCTTTTCTTAGGCAATTAAATTTTTTATGTGTATTTATTCCGCCAATTGATACATACAACATATAGCTTAGGTCAGTGCTCGTAAAAAACTGTAGACATGCATAAAATAAGAGAGATGCTACCATATCATCGCCATTACTGGCTGCTTCTTACCGGAAGTTTTTATTTACACTTACAATCAGTAATTTGCTTTGTCGTTGCCAACAAGCTTCCTCATCCGTCATTTTTAGCTCCAAATCACGGAATACATTTTATTGCGCTCCTACTTTAAAATGAGTTATTGCCCGCATTTATGTCATTTAGTGGAAAATTAAGTCAGGTAATTATTTGCAATTTTTGTGATTGTCTCTCTTTACGCATTTAAAGGTCTCAGTCATTAAAAAGGTCATATGCTGCACCTCCTGTAACTATTTATAGACATCGTCAAAAGCAAAAACGGTTTCAGAACTCCAGTGAAAGTAAGTAATGGTTCTGAAACAAAACAACCCATGTAGGTAGGACGTATTTGTGGAGGAATATTATAGTAGTAAGTAAGTAGAAAATTACCGAGGACGACTGTAATTTTAGAATTCAAACAATCAAAAATTGAGTAATTTGGATAATGATGATAATTTATTGTGATTGCGGTCTTTTCATATCACTGTTTTACTGAACGTTTATAAAACAATTGCCTTCCATAAGCCATTTTGTCGTTTCACTTACTAAATTATACTTTTTGATTGTATTGTAGCGTACACTTGATCGTTTCTTCATATTACACAACTTACAAAGTGCAAACAATACTTTTCAGTTTCCAATTTAAGGAAATCGTTGACGCGTGTAGCTTTCATTGAATTGAGCACTGAAATTTTCAATTTTACTCCGATACTACAAACACGTTTTAATCAATTCAAACTCAATTCAACCAAACATATTCGTCTGCCTGATAGACTCAGGAGCAAGTCTGCCTAACACATCACGTGAGCAAAATTCCAAATGAAGACGTCTCTACATAAGATTAATGTTTGCTTTCTTTCGGGAGCGGGTTCCTGGTACATGAAAATCTACATAAGCACACATTTTAAACAAATAACGGTTTTCTCAATCACTATTTCCACACGAGCGAGAGTTCCTTTTTCTATTACAATTAACTAATTATTATTCCTGCCCGCTTTGGCTTTTTTTAGATTATATTTGTTTTACGTGTTTACCTACATGAACTTTCTATCATTTCTTCCATCGCATTTTTCGCATTACAATTCCTAATCAAAAACCTGCCATTTTCTACGGTAAACCATTACTAGTAGGTAAACTAACATTACCAGTGACGGGGAACACGGTAGTAATTATTTTCATTATGCAACTTCCTTTTGCACGGTTTTTGTCATATTATCGTTTCCCCACGACAAAGATTATTTTTTCCCCATGATTCACCAACGTTAATAATAATAATAATATTTCGAGTCTTGTACATCGTCGGTACTAAAATGGGCTATAACTGCTACACTTTACATCTTGATACAGCAGGTGCAATTTCGTACGTGAAACCAGCAGGAATCTCGAGTATCTGCATTCATCGAGATTACCTCCAAACTTTGAAACCCTCCCCAAAGAAAGGGAATTGAAAACAAAAGACTCTTCTTGATGTTGTAAGGAAGAGTACCCTAAAAGTCGGTGCGGTTAAGTTTTTCCCATTTCAGATTTACATCCTGTTTCTCTAAAACTACATTTATGATGCGCAAACAAATGTTAATTCTAGCGATTTATCAACGTGTGGAGTGATGTAGTAAAAAGTTTAAATGCCAGGTAACATGACGGTAAAGAAGTTTTTACTATTTTATTATGGTCGTTTTATCTCTCTTCTTGTTGTTGCTGTGATTAGTTATTGTGTTCCTTGTAAATTGTGTAAACTTTTATGACGAGGGAAAATTATGTGTACGCACGTTCCTTATGCGTTACAAATTACAAACATCTGTACTTTATAGCTCGTTACATACTCTGCGGTATTAACGCGGATGTTTTGCGTTCTGAGATGAAACATTGAAAAACAAGAGGCACCACAGGAAGATTCAATGTCGAAGGAAGTCGATGATTACGTAAGGAAAAGGGTTGTAGCTGAAATATTTTTGAAATGGTCAACGGTAAACTGTAGCGTAAAATAGTTAAAATATATAATGGCAAAGTAAAGTAGTAAGAGAAAACGCAGAAAGATTAGTGCTCAGCGAAACTTAAGATCCAAAACCGTCACGAAACCCCGAGTCAGAGCTTCTGTGACTGTATCCACAGCACTAAAAAAAATAGCAAGCAGTAAAAAGGTAAGAGACTCCCCTCGTTGGTAGTAAAAACACAGAGATGCACAGACCACATTATTGCAGGATTATAGAACTTAAAAATATACACACAGGGAGAGAGAAGTTTCGTTAGTTTTGTTATGTTGGGGGGGGTGATATATATGCAGAATTTGCAACATATGGTGCCATGACTGATTTAATAGTTAGTCATAGTCGGACTAATAAATGCGTATTGAAGAACGTCGATTGGTTTCAGTGTCATCTGGGGTCAACCCGAATGAAAGCCAGATGACAAGTCATTATTCATTATATAAAGTAGTCAGCGTTTATCTCGTAGTAGTCAATCCTACCTTTATTTTATCCCAGACGTAATGTCATTTACCAAAATGCCTGCCCTTTTATCCATAATGGAATTTTATCGTGGTAGATACAAGTGTCTCCAGTCTCCAGTGCAGTGATACTGTAGTTCTCTGGCGAGTCATATAGTACATAGGTGTATTTTTTATCATAATATCATATTTGCTGCAGTTTTAAAAAATCGCATTAACTTTTTTATGGACTGGGATAATGCCTAAAAATCGTTTTATGCGCATCGATGATTTTATAACTTCGTAAAATATTGTGTGGGCAAGTGGCCATCATTAAAAATTTACGCATGAAAAATGACTGACTCTGTATATGTAGAAAAGACTGCGAGTGGGAGCATACTTCGCAGTAGAACTACTTATTTGCATAATTTTAAAAATGACAAGTTAGGTTTAGTTCCAGTAGTTATTTTTATTTAAATGTACGTAAATTTAAATAATAGAGACTACCAAAGTATATCCAAGTATTTATTTACTGTCTTTGTGTGTATATAACAACAATGAAGTTTCCCATGAGGAGCTGTTCCACGTGTGTACCTGATAACATAATATGTCGTTTTAGTACCATAAACATCCATGTCACAGTATTTCCATGAACTGCTCAAAATGTCTATCCGTATTCCCTCATTCATTTGTCATTTAGTATACAAATAATAGTTTTAATTGTGATTATATGCTTCAATTTCCAGCGTCAGTGCATAGAGTATCTATGGATTTGCAAGTTTACTCAAACAATTGTACGAAACAAAAAACTACAATAAGTTATGCAACCAGATATGCTCTACGTCTTAAATTCAAAGTTTCAATAAACTTACGAAGTTTTTAAGGGGTATATTGATCAATAATGGGTAATCAATAATGGTGACCCTTTCAATTTGATCCTACGTCTAACATAATAGTTAATAGTTATGCTATAGTTATAAAACGTCAATTCCGGGTCTATTGTCAAAACCCCTACTGAATTTCAAAGATCAAACATGAGTAAGACACCTCCTACTATATATATGTTGTGATGATGATAAAGCATAAATAAACAGCCCATCAGTATTAGAATAGTATATATAGAATGCTGTAATTATATTATATTAGGACCAAATAGTAAGAATAGTGGTGCAGCATAAGCAAGCTTCAACTTTCCCCAGAATCCCACCAGAAAATTGTATTAATAGCCAGGAAAGTGATTGATAGCCCGTTTCCGTTGTCATAGCGAGAATTTAATTAGTTTATTTTCTTCTTCAACCAACGTCAATCTTTGGCATGTAATGGCTAGTTTAGTTGTACGTAAATAGTAATAGTGTATATTTGCAAACTTACCACAGGACGAAGATATATTATCAATTAATCATATGTATTTCGCAGTCTTCCCTGCCATTTGATGGTATAAAGCATACTCTGGGTCTTTAAATTTTTATAACAATATCGTCATGAGCATAATAAGACGTGGCAACGTCATCAACGGATTAACTTTATTAAACAGCGTAAGTCAACGGTTCATATAGACATTTGTAAACTTCGATTTTCAATAAATCAAGCAGGAATATAAAAAGGAAGCATTGTAATGCCTCCATCGGTACAACTTCAAGTAAAAGCTTTGTTTTATTCATAATTCTTTGACGTGCATCATCATGTAGGTGCTTGTGTACGTGTACTTGAATGTATGATCGATCGGAAAGGAATGGATTATGAAATTAACTCAATTCAAGATTCGTCATATATATTTTAGGAGTATCGAGTATCTTTCGACAAATCCCATCAGAGAAATCAAGGTTTCATCCTTTGACCTTACCAGTAAGAGTTATTCAATGCACAATAATAAAATATAAACAAGTGCCTATGCATATTTCTCCTTGGTACGCAAATTGGATTTTCACGCCTGCCTTTAATTAACGCTGAGGCTGATAGTAGTACTACTACGGATGCTTCAATGCCATTTAGGTATGTTGTGAATGTGCTGTGCGAATACTCTATATCTGCTTTTTGTCGTCAAAAAAACCAACTACTTTCCGTGATGCCAAGTCAACTAGGCACATGAAATATTTAAACGACGTCACTCGCTTCGCATTATCTACAGGAAGGAAATGATCTATTACCATTCATTTTGAACTCAAAGTCGTTGGATACGCAGAATACCTATCGGAACGAAGAGGCTGCAAAAAGTAATGTGTATCCAAAACCCACCGATGAAAAGAATGTCGTGCCTCTCAAGACACGTTTATGGGGTGATTTGATTTGATTATTAATCCGTCCATTGCATTTTTCCTGTCTGCGTAAGACGTAACGTTTTATTGTGTACACGAATTTGTATTATATATTTACTTCCGTCTGTCATTTGATAAAAATCGGAAAGCAAAATATAACGATGTGCTGTAAAAAAAATATTAGTTGTCATCTGAAAAAGTAATAAATACCGTATATAGTGTTGAAATCGTCCCAGTGCTTTCCTGAAAGAAAAATTTGATTATTTCTAGTAACCCTTCCGGGGATTTCAGGAGTAGCAGTAGAGTTCATTTTATTTTTATTCATCTTCAAAGGAAGAGTAACCACCCATATAAATAAATCTCACAACATTACATTCATAGAGGAAAACGAAGTGAAAATAGGATTGTTACTGACAATTTATTGTAAAAAGAGGAAATTGAGCAACTAATTGAGTTAGATAGAGGGAATTGGTTTGGTACTACTGACTAGAGATAGGCTCCCGGTTATAAATATTTCCCGTCACACCATTTTTTTTTCTTACCGTCAGATCCTCATAAGTTTTAAAGGAGCGGATAGCAAATCCATCAATGATATCTTCACAGATCGCTGACTTCTTTTTCACTTTGCGTTTTTTCGCTGGAGGCGGTGCTCCTTCACCTTCTCCTCCATCTGCGGCGGTCGTGGAAGTTGCTTGGTTTTCCCTTTCCGCCTTCTCCTTACGTCGTTCTAGCTTTATCTTACGACGGCGAATTTCAAGGTTCTCCATTTTTTGAGAACTCTTTGTTACATTACCTTAGAAATTGCCACTACGCCAAATACCGTAATAGTTACAGTTGCTACGATAATACTGACCGGGGTGCGGATAAGACCACAACCGCATTTTGATTAGGAAACTGCTGGTAAAGGCCACCACTGAACAGAAATACTTTATTGTGCAGTACCACTGCGGTAAGTTTAGAACAGTTCATTGCGTGTACAGAGGGGAAAAACCCGTTTTCACTTTTAGTTTTAGTTACAATAACTTATTCACAAACTAGAACAACTTTGCAAGTCTCATAAAACTCTTTCTGTCAAATGTTTTGTTTTTGTTAAAAAGTCTTGGCATGACTCTTTATGTTAATACTGTGCTGTACATTCTACATTTGCATTCCTCAAAATTTGAAATGTCATCGTGTGTGTCCAGGACCGACACCTTTACAATGGGTGATGATGATGCTGATGCTACACATAGAAAAGGGAAAGATCATTTAACATGATCGGCACTTTTTTCTTGCAGTTTGCACTTCACTTGTGTAATTGTCAGTAAACGTATGTTTTGTTTTGACATGAAACGAAAAGTATATTATTTATTAGAGAGCAGGTTCATTTTTGCATTTGTGCATACCAGACGTACATTGGCGCTTTGGATTGTCGCTAATTACACACTTACGCTATTTTCCATGAGCTGTTTACATCAGCGTTCGGTATTTTTATCTTTTAGACGTATTTGTTTTCAGCTCGTGTAATGTTTATATGTACATGGTTAGGGATCAAGAGTGATGAAGTACGTACACGGCAAGTTGTATTATGCAGTACTCGGGTTGCATTCAAGAAAATGGCAGTGTTCCAGCAAAAAAATAAACAAGTAATTGCCGATTGTGTACCTCTTTTAGTTATACATGACAACAATTTGTAAATAAATCAGGAGAATAATGTCTTTCGCTGCAGCAAATCATTTACAACTGCCAATAGATTGCGGTTTCATGGACTGCTAATATGGCATGTAGCAGTGTGCACACGCAGACACACACTCCACACGTCTGTAATGAAATATAGGTGTTCACAGGAATATAATATAGGTAAATAGTTCCGTTTTTTTCAATCTCCTTGAAAAATGTATGCCACTAATTTCCGTCCATGGTTATTTACAGAACAACTCTCCCATTAACAGCACCAGTCGTCTAATGCGTAGACGAGTGTAAGTTTATTGTTGTTAGTAGTCGTAATAGCAGCGTGGATTTTGCTAATGACTTATCGTAAACGACGCGCGACGACGAAAAGATGGTCTCATCATCATTTTATACAAATGTCTATTTCACAGTACTGCTCCCTGGATAATTTATGTCAAGACGGTGTACCCAAGGAGTTCACACATAAGAGTGGTCTAGATTTATGACGCCTGCACGGCGGCGGTACACTATTTTATACTGACCACAGGATCCTATGACACATCTCATAAGCACAACTCACAACCAGTTTATTCTGTATTTAAAAAATTAACTGCCACAACAACATATCTATCAATTTTACCCACATTAGTGTCGGTACTCGTCCGTCCGTAATGTAGCCGTAGTGCCCAAAACCACAACAACAATAATAATATGATATTTGAGGCAACAAATTGGCAAATGGCAAGAAACGGAGCAAAGCTAAATATGACAGAAAAATGCACTACGATGAAGATAATGGAAAAGATGGGTATTGCTGCTGCGTTAGCCCAAACAATAAATTTAGATCAAGAATCCATGGTTTAAATGGAAGTGTATATAGTGCATTGTATATTTCTACTTAAATTTAACCACATCACTGCATACGCGTTCTCTGCCGCCGCCGCCGTCGTCAGCAACCACAAAAACATTTTTTTATCACCGTTGATGAATGATCACATTGCAAAATTTATTGTGCATAATGTTGGCTGCTGTTGCACAATATTTATTTTTACATTATGTAATTTGCAGCATATTATGCTATAATCTATATCCCTAGAGAATGTTCGTACTTACAGCATGGGTGTATAAAGAAATTGTTGATGTGATGCGACTGATGTGAGTGTCCTACCACGTAAACGAAAATATATATAGAGGTGTGTGTGTCTGTGCCTGTAAGTAACTAACCACTGCTACTGGTACCTATTGTCAATTGTACTTTGTACACTGCATCAGCAGTTAGAGAGATACACCTTTTCGTACACCTTTTCATAAAGTAAACTTGAAACTCTAGTACTAGATGAAAATAAGTAGGGCATTAAGCCCACAAAGATGGAATTGCTGCCATAAAAATATTTTGCGAGGTGTTACATTCATTAGACTCACCGCCGCCGTTTTAATGATTCCCCGTCAGTGTCAAATTACATTATCAACGGTGTCGCAGTTAGTAACTGTTTTAATTTGTTAAAGAAAATATGATTATTCATTCCGCTTTTCACGCTAATTTCAGCAACTTTTATACTCGTCTTCCTGAAATCAATTAACTGGCTCTTATGTGGCCGTTACTTGCTTACACGCTTGATGCCGAGGAGGTGGTGACGACAGGCAGGGAAAACGGTAGAACTTTACTGGCATCACAAATTACATGTCATTGGTTGAAAACACTTGCAACGCCTCTCGAATCGTAAAACATACACACACGGAGAGGGAAACAAGAGCGAAACACAATTATCCAATATGGGCATTTTTTGGTGGTGCGGTGGTGGTCTTTGGTTTTAGATTGTTACATTTTGGTATTTTTATGACGGGGTTTCCACGTTTTTTGGTAGTGTTTTAACTTCAAACATTAAACCGTGCTGTGATGTTGATGATAATGACGATGATGATGTGGATGTTCACTTTGTACCGGCAAGGTACTTACGGAAAACTTGGTTTGTTTTGTATGTAAATAACCACAAACTATGTTAATTAGATAATCATAAAATGCAGCTAACGGTGGTCGGTTTGCATCAAGGAATGTTTGTCACAACATCAACAAGGCAATTCACACTTCTTTCTTGTTGTTGCTGATAGTTATGTTTTCGTTAAAGCAAACAGCAATGCACATCACTCGCTGTGTAGACACATTAACCTTTTGACACTGGACAAGTGAATCATGAATGAGACGATGTGGGTTTGTGTGCAGATGGATGTTGATAAAACAGTTTTTTTCTGCTCTCTTTAAGATTTAATCTTTTGCGTCTTTGCCCATTCTTTCCGTTCGTCTTAAAGAAATTAATAATATAAAATGGGGAGGATAGGATTATCTCTTTTATTATTGTTATGGCTTGTGGTTTCACTTTGTATTTTTTAATCGCTTCTTGTAACCATTCAATTAAAACCACTTTTACACTAACTTTGTCAACTTCTCTCCCTCTGCAGTTAACAGGTTCATTGGGAAGTGTATTTAATTGGTGAGAATTAGAGCAGTTGTAGCATATTATACTTGTGTCCAGAGAGTTTGGATTAGAGTAGGGGAGGGTGTTACATTATTATCGTAAAGTTTAATCCAGTGATGCACAATAAATACTAAACAGTACCAATTTTTTCCAAAGACTATTCATCGTTGTTGTTGTAAATTATCATTGCGGCACGGCCACGGCACAACTAACACAATTAATTCTCCCGTTTTTCTAAAAAGAAATTCTTGTCTTCTTCTTCCTTCCTTACCACCAACGATTACTTTGCATAGATATCATGATGTGTACGACGAAAGTTAGTACTATTTATTCCAATATTTAAATCACTTCTTGTCACACCGTGTGCGTGCACAAAGTATTCCTGCTCACATTTAATAATTCTCCAGTCAATCCTTGCACACTGACTACACTGGACACGGAGATACTTTGTGTATTCAATTCACACGTTATCCATTTGTAGTTGAGAGAGACACACACCATTTACGTTTACTTCACGCTCCCATAATTATTTTTCCACAGACAGACACCACTGCACTGTTGAATTGTACCAATATTTAGCTTTTCACAATACTCAGTCACTCTCGTTACAATTAACCAATATTATTATTAATCGTTAATACTGAGAACGAAAATATTTTTTTTTGTTCTGTTGCTGGAAAACTTAACACTCGAAACTACTAGTCCTGCCTGCTCACTACTACTTGTACTGCTACTGTTCCTCTAATGATATTTGTTTGTTGATGAT
Source organism: Callyntrura sp. NNG-2020 (assembly GCA_027744055.1). Lineage (NCBI taxonomy): Eukaryota > Metazoa > Arthropoda > Collembola > Entomobryomorpha > Paronellidae > Callyntrura > Callyntrura sp. NNG-2020. The sequence continues at coordinate 789 of JAHZNE010007893.1, read as the reverse complement.
TCTGTTGGTGATTATTATTAGTTCTCTGTTCTCTCATATTTTTCACCCTCTCTCTCTCTCATTGTCGTCCTCATCATCGGCCTCATCATCATTTTGTTTGACACTAATCAGTCAATGCAAATGCACACAAGGAATATATTTTGTAGTGTCGTGTGTGAGATTTGAACAAGAGTATAGATATAAAATATTTGCAGATGAACATCTCTCTCTCTCTCTCTCTCACTATAAATATAAACCGACGTGCTTGTATGGAATGGAGTGTGGATATATTTTACTTCTACATCTCACTGTCCATCTTTCTCCGTCCATCTCTCTCTCTCTCTCTCTCTCTCTCTCTAAGTACAATTCTTTTTTTGAAAAAAATGTGTACACACACAATAACACAAAACATTGAACATAACACGCCTACAGTGTGATAGAAGAATAAGAAGACGAGATGTTCTCTCTCTCTCTTTATATGTAGTCAGTAGTGAAGTGAAGAAGTAGTGGAGAAGTGGAGGACGACACGATGATAATGATGAATTTTTTGCCTTGTGTGTGTCTGTGCCTCTGCTATTTCTTCTATGTTTACGCTCGCTCCTCTTGCTCTCTGCCTGCTTTACTTTTATATACGCTCTGGCTCTGCTCTGCTGATACTGATGTTGTGGATGATGTTGATTATACACCATGGGAGGATGTATGTACTCGACTCTCTCACTGGCACTTATTTTAGTTTGAGATGGAGCCTTATAGAGAGAGAGATATATATAAGATATATAAGATATATATATATGTATATGTATGTACATA
>JAHZNE010007892.1:0-10742 GCA_027744055.1 Callyntrura sp. NNG-2020 | reverse complement strand
GTCGGCTGTAGATCCGTCGGGTGTCGGCTGTAGACCCGTCGGGTTTCGGCTGTAGACCTTCAGCCGTTTGTACAGGTAATAATAGTAGTTTGCTTGTGTATGATAACTTGCATTGAAGATTGCTTTAATTCAGCCGAAGTTAATAACCTTTAAGTGCGTTGTATAAAACCATATAAAAGGGTATCTTTACCTATATAGTACTTGGTGTACGCTGTAATTCTTCTTGGACCAGACGCCGACGGAAGAACTTCCGCAGCGTGTACTAGGTGTTCTCGGACTTCTCCCACCAACCACTTAAAGAAGACACAATTTCTTCCCGTGAGTTAGAAACGCATTTATGCTGTTAGAAAGACGGTAGGATAACCCACGTGTGTTCTACTTCTACTTTAACTTACGCATTATCTACAATTATTGTCAAATTGCTAAATTTCATTTGCGGAAAATATGTATTTAATTGGTTATGGCCATGTGTTACTTCCCTGTTGTCACTGTTTTGTATAAAAGTCTTTGTTTTTTATTACAATTTCGAATTACTCTATAATATAATGTTTTATTTTATTATATTCTCTATATTATTATCCAATAGAAATACATCTACCCCAACTAATCGCAACTAATCGCGATTATAGTAAAGCAGACAAACCTAGTTCTCATCATCTAATGTTACTGACATGAAGCAGAATATGACAATTGATAATAGACACTCTCCTGGTGCGCAACGTACTTACATTATCACATTTTCCACTTTTATTAAAATATTATTCTACTTCTACTATCATCAATGTGAAAAATTACGTGTGAGGTAATTTCCAAATTTTGCTTCTTTCGTGCAAAGAACAAGCAAATGTCATTTTTTCTCGAAAACTAAATTTTTTATTAAAATGTATGTGTGTATTGTATATATATAGTAAAACACAATTAATTCCACACATTATCCTTCCCTTCCATTTAACACATTTTATAATGATTATACATGAATAACAGAGACAATATTATTTGTGGGCAATACTGGTGGTGTTTCCTTCCCCTGATATTCTATCGGGGTCGTTGTAATTTTTTTACGTTTTAGCAAAATGTACAACAATGACCGACAATAAGGATAGCTTCAGCTAAAATGAACACGCGAAATAAAAATTGCACGTCAGATGGTGCCATCCCGATCATTAATTATGGATACAATTCTGGTCTGAAAATATTCCAAGCTACTGCAAATAATGTGAGAGCCACAACGGTCACCGCGCTGATGTACCATAGAGCCGACTCCCATTTCTCCCAGCGTAGATTTTTTAGTACGTAAATGCCGATTAACAATCCTGCGAAATGATGGGAATAGCCAATTTAAATTGCGCTGCCTGATCACTTATACTTATTTTAATATTTTCAAGAAAATTTAATAGCTTTTATTTTTACTTCCATCATCATTACCTGCAATGGCACCTCCCAAATGAGCGGCATAGCCAACCTATAGTAAGTGAAAAATACTTTTATCCAAAGCAAATGCGTCATGATGGTCCACATTTAACTCACGTTTTCTGACGTACAATATCAATTATATCAGCATATTAATAGATAGGTTGCATATAATTTTACATTTGTTTTCTCTCCCACGACGTATCCAAAATACACGGCGCTACCACCATCATGAACAACAAATGCCAGAAATACAAACACACGGATCCATGGGTATTCCATTTCAGACCAATTCTTGTTCCATTATCAGCGTGCAATAAAAAAAAATACAAAAGATTAATGTTGTGTGGCATAGTCCATGTAAAAACATGAACAAGTTGATTTCATGTAAAATGACGTTGTACCAGGATAACTGTTGACAAATGAGCAGCAATCAGTGCATATACGCCAGCAGATGCTCCAGCCAAATAATTAAACGGCTGCGCAACTAAAGCCATATATCAATTTGCAACATAACTGTAGGTTACATATTTTTAAGGCATGTGACGGGAAATTAGAACCTTCGGGCTGGCTGAAGGCAAGGTTTTAAAATCTAGAAAACTTACTGCTAGTAAAAAGCGCACCAAAAAGTACGCCAGAAAAGTAAATGGCTAACACGCGCCACTGGTGCACCATCTCCAGCAGTATTCCCAAGATAAGTTGTATCACTACATTGTTAATCAAGTGCATATATCTGTAACATTCCAATTATATGTATTATAAAGATTAAACAAAGGAATTTTGATATTTCTTTGACGTGGTGGCATTTGCGTGAAAGCTAACCCTGAATGAACTAACGCGTATGTGAGATAACGCCACACTTCAAAACGACGAGTTGGGTCGTAAATCAAAACAGAATCCAATGGAGCCGGACTAAATTTGTTGATAACACCATATCTTTCATCATTTACCAGCCGTTTGGCGTAGTATAGAAAGAATCCAACCTACGCAATTTATAACAGATCTCAATGCTTTCATTCCCTTTAAAAATTGCATCATGTCAAGCCGTCAAAGTAGCGATTATTTGATAACAATCAAAGAGTGGATGAAATTCGTACAACATACCTCAGCTAATGTGATGCCAAACATGAAAATCGGAGGAGGCATGCAGCTGTAAAAATGATAGTATGCCAATGAATCATCATCTTGGGGGGAATGTCCCTTCTCTTCATCTACAGTGTCAGATAATTTGTTTTCTTCTGGTTCTGCCTGCCTTTGCCTTTCATGCAGCAATTTTTCTCCCGGCGGAAAGTCTTGTTTCATCAAATCCTCCCCAAAATATTGTCTACGCATGGCATTTGAATAGCCTTGGCTAAAGTTCCCTGTTATACTCGAAGTCGCGCTACGTAGTAGTTTACTTTTAACAAATGTCTTACTTTCTGGGGTTAATTCTTCATCTTGGTTGTTGTTTAAAAATGTTCCCATTGTACTACAACTTGACCTAAAAATGCAAGAAAATAGTCACACCCTTAAAAGTTAAACGTGTTTAACCTCGGGCACTTTCTCACGTCATAACGTTTCAAGAAAATAAACTCAACTCAGATTGTGGTGATGACAGTGATGAAGAACAATCAACCTTGTCGTCTTCAAAAAAAGTCAGCGACATTTGGGGTAGAAATCTTGCTCTTTTTGCCTTGCTTAAAGATTCTGCCGCAAAGGACTCCTCTGCTCTAGGACCGTTACGTAACGAAATGGATCTATTATACGCTCTGGGTTGCATTACTTCATGATGTTTAATTTGAGGCAAACTATGGATGGATAAGGATCTAAAGAAAAACAAACGCTTATCGTTGCTAAAGTTCAAGTCAAATTTACAGGTTGACAGCAATATTTTAAGCCTGTCTTCGTACGGTTTTAATGGCGATGGTAATGGATCGTTTAGTGAGCACATTCTTTTACTTTTTGGAAGAACCACGGTATTCGCTATCTTGAAAAGACTGCCTTTCTGTAGAAAAAAATACAAAGTGTATCCAACAATGCTTTTCACATCAACCCACATAATACGATGTATCGTCATAGGTTTACATGATATTTTATATTTAAGTCATATTCATGCTTTTCGTACAAACCCCGTCCATGAATCTTGCCGTTTGACGACAATGGGTCGCTGAAAGGTATGCTTCTTGTTGTCACTTTTATTTCCGCACTATAAACACCGCGAAATACTTGAGAATTTTTTCAAAATATAAACAATAACTACTGGTAAATTTTTAATTATAAACTTTATATTACCTCTGGCTTAGAATCCATTTTGTCCGTTGATACTACTTTTATTGTTAAAGGATTTAAAAGACCAAAACAACTTTTTAAATCATTGACATTCAAAGTTTATACTGTCAATTGCTCGGCGAAAGTCACACATACAAGAGAAGACGAGTAGTGGTTTAGAACAATCTTTCAGAAAGAGATTACTCACTAACTAAGACAAGTTGGTATTTCAATATTCTTCAACGCAAGCGTAGCTTAACGCCTACCTTCGTTATAACCTTTGCCGACGGTTTTTTAGTATTGCCGATGAGCCAACACAACTGCATCCCGCGGATATGCATGCGTGTTGAGTAAAAAGTGGAAAGTACACTTTTTGGCGAGGAGAGTTTTGTTTAAAAATTTGTGCCACATTGAAAGATAGTAGATAAAATGGCACACGAGGAGATAACGCCGTGTAGCATAGAATTTGTTTACGTATTAATTACTCTGTGAAGTCCGTCGTCCGTTAATGTGTCATCATCATACACTGATTGGTGCTTCAAATATCGTTGTTCATTCTTACTAATAATGAATAATAATGATTATGTTAAAGTATTCATAAATAGGTGGTGAAGGCGATTTGACATGCGCATTTATTTGTTGTGTCGTTGTGTGCGTGCCGAATTCTTTAGATCTGCGGACGTTCATCATTCCATTCCACCAGCCATCATGATGACAACAAATTGTACTTATGAGAGGATGGGCACAGGTGTATGTACCAGAACAAGCACTGCAAATAAAATTTTATGGCATACCAAGGTAAAATCATTTCACCTACTTTTCCGTGTATAATAGTCTGTGTAAACATTTTTTCGGCACAATAAAGAGGAACCAACAGCTACTGAGTGAGTGATTAATATTTTTAATTAATACAAATAGTCAATGTAGTTGGAAAAATGGTTTTGTGTATGTAGACATAGTTTAGTGTCTGTTGCCTCAACGCTTAGGCCAGGTGTTAGGTACCTGCGTTGTTTTAGTACATTGATGATAATCGTGTTAGTCATGTAATTAGCGAAGTATCACCGTATTAATACGTATACATTTTGATACATTTTGTACAAGAGCGGAGATTCATACGTGGACGTTTCGGGGAATTTTGCCGAATTGTAATCATCCGAAAATTTATTGGCCAATTAGGTTCAAGAATATTTAAACGAAACAATAAATAATGCGCTTACAATGTAGGGTATAAATAATCAAAGTGAAAACAATGTAAATACTGATTGAATATTAAAATTGACTGGCGTAGGGACCGTATTTCAGTTCTGGAAAATACTCAGTTTTGAACACATTCCATGCAACTGCAAATAGTGTGAGAGCTACTAGAGTCACTGCGCTGAGGTACCAAAGAACACACTCCCATTTCTCCCAACGCAAATTTTTCAGTACGTAAATACCGATGAGTAATCCTGCAAAATGATCGAAACAATCAAATAAGTACCATTTTCGCAAATATCCAGTTTTAAATACAACTAGACTTGTTTCTGCTCTCGTAAATCAAAAAGAGTAAAGAGAAACACTTTGACTTGGGAAGTTTTCTTGCATAATTTTCTTATACTTCTCTGCTTTTTGACACCAGATTTACAAGAGCACAAAAATTATTATTGATTTTTTTTTACACAATATAACATTTTCATTACCTGCAATGGCACCTCCTAAATGCGCGGCATAACCAACCTGCAGAGAACGAAAGATACTTTTGGTTACAAACAAGGTAGCATATACATGTGTGCAGGTAATAATGTCTGACTTGCAGAAACACAGACAAGTTGGAAAATTGATTCATATCATTATATGAAGCATAGGGTAAAATCTTACGTTGGTTGGAAGTTCCATAACGTAGGAGTAATATAATGCCATCCCAATATCATAAATGGCAAAAATGGAAAAGAGTACTACTCGCACCCAAGGGTATTCCATTTCCGTCCAATTCTGTAATTAGATGACAACACAGTATTTTATAGAACCACTCTTGGGGCGATACGATACAAAGTGAGCCAGTGCCCTTGATAAATGACAAACTTACAAGAATAACTGTTGAGAGATGAGCAGCAATGAGTGCATATACACCGCCAGATGCTCCAGCCAAATAATTGTACGGTTCAGCAACTATAAACGAATCAAACGTGTGTGCCATTAGCAAATTTGCAGAAAAATAGAACGAAAGCTATTGTTTTTGTATCATAAGAAAAAGTTCTGTTCTAAGGGTCAGTTTGTTGTGAACCTTCCATTTTGGAACCTCTGGCAAAACCAGAAGCGTTCCAAAGTGTCAAAGGGTTCAAATCATCATAAAAAGGTCAAAGTTCAAAATAGGAACTACTTACTACTTGTTGCTAAAGCTCCTGCTAGTACTCCCGAGAAATAAATGACTAGAACACGCCACCATTTGTGGACCATCTCAAGTAAAATTCCCAGTACCAGCTGCATAATCACATTGTTAACAATGTGCATGTAACTGCGTAAAACAAAATTGATTAGTGTTTATGTCTAGCGAGCCCAGAATTTTGACCTCATTTTCTACGTATATATTTATGTTTTCAACGCGGTTCAACATCTAAATCAAATCTTACCCAGAGGGAGTCTAACGGTGCAGGTCTGTATCTCTCTATTGTCCCGTGTTTAGGATCATTCATCAGTCTTCTTGTGTGGTAAATAAATGTGCCTACCTGTTTTCATTTTTTTAGAAAGAACACACGACTATTACATAATTGAATTTAACATCAAATGAAAGTAAACGTCAGTGTTACTATGTTATCATTTACAAATTTTGTATGCCAATCTTTACCTCTATTATGGTAATGACAAACATGAAAATTGGAGGAGGCATGCAGTTGTATTGATCTGCATAGCTCAACTTGCGGTGCTCTGTCCTTTTACTCTTGGGCAATATCACAGCCCTGGCAAAATCAAATGCTCGCATTTTCTAGAAAAAACGAGAGAAAAAATCCATTGTCACGTACACGCTCATCCTCGTCTTTCACGTGTTCTTGAGTGAACCAACAAAAATAAACTTACAAAGGTCAAATACTCATCCCGGTCAATCTTCCCGTCATGATTTATGTCAGTTTCCTGAAATATTCTCAATGCCTCTTCCTCTGACATGTTGAAATAGTTTTTGAATTCTTCGAACTCAATCTCTCCATTTCCGTCCGCGTCCACCTATTAATTAACCCAGACAAACCTTTTACTAACTATTTACCGCCTTTCCCCCGCTAACAAACCAATACAACGCGTCATTTCCGTGTTTACCACGAGAAATACGAGGAAGTCCGTAAAATTGCTCAAAATCAATACTCCATAAATATCAAAAACAGTCCATAAAATCAATTTGTTTATTTGTATCTTAGAATTCTACTGCGCGACTCAAACATACCTCTGTAAAGGAGGGCAACCTTTCCACTTCCGGCCTGTATGCAGTGATAACATGCTGAAGCTGCCTTTCTTCGTCATCACTGTAATACTTGAGATCATCTTCTACCTTCTGTGTAGTGGAAAAAGTGGGCAGCGATAATGATGATGAGTAATCCATTGTTTTGGGTGGATTTTAGGGAGAAGAAAAAAGGAAACACCAAAATTAGCTATATTCGTATTTTATGCGCAAATTTCACGAAACAGCGTCAATAGAATGGAAGAACTAAAAATACTGGGAACTCAGCAGATAGGCACAGGGGAAAATCAAATAATGTTATATTTTATATACTACAAAAATAATTTTATTGGTGATTCAGAAGCGTCTACGTTAATAACTACTTTTCCCGTCACCACCATGTATAGGTATGTAAGAATTTGCGTTACTATATAATAATATGATGCAATACAAGGAGTAGATGCTGGTGTATCGACAACTCACACGAAAGGCAACTGAAGCCAAAAGCTTCAAAAATCCAACTGTCATGATTCCTTCTTCTTTGGGCTGAAGTGCGTTCAGCCCGACTCTTGTTTTTATTTTTATAACGCTTCACCTCAGAACGGGCGATGATTGATAAAAAAGGTGATAACAGCAATGAGATTATGTGCTGATAACTTAATAAAACAAACTGTTCGTATTTGCTCCACTATTTGGATAACTAGAAAGTTTATGCCTCATCTGTGCACGACAGCAGAAAAACCCAAACTTTTATGCAGACAGAAAAGCTCATTCGCCATCACCAACTTCAAACACTAAACGTCACTCTGTGATGGTGATGGTGAAGTTGAGTGCTGTAATTTAGCGCACTGACTAAGCCGAATATTTTTAATAATTTTTAAACTTGTAGCCTTCGTGTTTCCAAACTTGCAAAATGTCCAAATGAGATTTTCCTAATTGTCTTGCACATTTTTTTGCAACGTTTCCGCGTGTCTCAAATTTCACTCAATATGACAAGTGGATTATGTGTGATTATCTTATCAGCAAGTCTCCAAAACGTACCACTATGATCACTTTTATAAATATTCGTGTTTGGTTTATTATTGAGTGTTCCTCGCGCACGCTGCCAAGCTATTACGGAAAACAACACAATCAACAGACACAAAACAACGACAAATAAACAATACTTTTAAAAAATCTTTCGGTCAAATGATGAAACACACTGTTGTGTACTTAATAAATGAAATCTTCTTAATAAGTTACAAAAATAAATTATAGAACGTCGTGTGTCTTCTTTGACCGCTGTACTGCGTATGTCTGCCTCTCTAAGTGTGCAAGCACCATATATATCGCGAAAAATCGAGAGCTACTCTTTGAATGACGAATTTACTTTTTGCAGCTTGGGTTTTTATGGCTAGCTAGAATAGTGATGGTGATGGCGTGGTGTGTGGTGGTGTGTCAAAGGATTTTTTAAGTTGCATTTATGTTACGTCGCCACTCAAGCAGATGCCTTATAGTTATAGTAGTACTTGTAAATATCGTGGGTCCGGCTTACAGTTTTTTGAGTACATAGCATACACATGCGTAATTGTACAAAATAGAGATTTATAAACAAATATTATGGTGGATTAGAGGGATTATTGTAGTGTAACGTGCACACAGATTATCGGTATTATAGGTTCTACGTCTATACTATGGAATGCGGCGCTTCTGATGACAATCAGCGGCTAGCGTTTACCAAGCTGTGATATCTTTCCCATCATAATTCTTTAGCTCGTAGGTGGTTATATAATAACACGCTGATTTTCGCTGAATATACACGAAATTCAATTTATAATGTGTAATACATGAATGAATGCAAGAGAACGTTTAAAGGAGGTCTACCGTTCTTCTTTATTTTAAATTACAGTGTAACTGGCTCCTCCTGACTCCTGACGATATATCCTCATCGTAACTTTAGAAAAAGGATGCAGAAACGACAGACAAGGCCATAAAGTTGCTTGAGTAAATATACAAATCCAAGAAGAAAAATAACGTCATCTTCAACAAAGATGATGTGCCAGTCATCCACCACTACACAGCCACCTCCTTTCTTCGGTTCATTCTTATTGTTCGTACCAATCGTACCCTATGAATACCATGAATGAGTATAATATGTACCTGTGTAAAACGCGCACGATATACGACAGACAGACTGTCTTTATACACGTATATCCCAATGACAACTCTTTTTAAATACGACGGAGGAGATGTCTTCAGGTTGTAAATGACAACGGCAATAGAAGATCATCATAGTTTCATCATCATAAGCGGGGAATACCTTTTTTTCTCAAAGAACTGAACACCGAACACATAAAATCGTGTGTGTGAGTCGTTTTTGTGTTGGTAAATACATTATGACAGGAAAACAATTTAGCGTCATAAGCAAACATAAATTTAACCCTGAATAAATAAATTGTGATGTTTAGATTGTCAGTATCAGGTTAATCTTGACAAAGCAAAGTATGAAATCGCTTTTTTGAGGAAAGTAGAATGCAAAAATTCTGCGCTGTTAACTTGAGTGACCGAAAATTGGAAACGGATTTCGTTTCAGGATGAGCATAAAAACGAGATTACATTTTGATTATTTCTATAAATGACAACGTACGTATGAAGTAAACAAGATTCTCAGAAATCACAAAAATAGTAATAACATTAACTTGTCAAACCGTTTTGATTTGGATTAGTTTCATTATGTACATTACAAAGTAGTGTACGCGTTACGGTTGCGGCACAGTGGTGACTGGTGAGAAAAAGATACCCCGCCATGAATCTGGTTTATTTGCCTGATTAATTCGGCTACATCCTGATCCTGCATTCCATTACTGTTTACGTTTGCATAGGTGTGGTTATTGTCTGATGGACGCAACAACCTGTATGGTATGATTATATTTATGCACGTAACAGAGACCAATTTTATCTACCATTCAAATCGCTAACGTAAAAGTTCATGGATGAACGAGATTGAAAACTACAATGAAAAAACGTGTATTGAGTTCAATAATAAGATCAGATTTATGAAACTGAAAAACGTATGCGTAAAACGTCAGATCCAGTCAAATCAATCAAGTTTTATGATAAAGTTAATTCATTAAATTTTTTATAATGCAAGACGAGAGCAGAGGAGCAAGAAATAAAATCAATGTTGAAAATCAACATTAAGAAACGATTGCTACTATACTACGACAGCGCAGACCCTCGTTTAATATTATGTAAATTCAGTTTATTCTTGTGACCATGTATCAAAGCTATGCGCACAAAATATAGACAACATTTTAGATAACTGATTGTCATTCACGAACATAAATTGAAGTACCTTGTGTATGACCGAAAACAAAAAAAAATTGGCTACAACCTGTCCACGTCCAACAAAAAACTTGTTGCCCAGATATTATCCAACAGGGTCAGTTTTCTGTCTGCAAAACAGGCGTAAAATTTTCTCTTTGGAAAAATTTCACAATATGTAATATGTACTATATATTATATAACACATTGTTATAATAATAATTACTGTAATTACATTTACAACCGTGTAAACGTGTGTACTAACTTGATAAAAATAGTTTTCTCGACACCACCGGTCGGGTGGAATTGTTTTTGTATAAAATTTTAAACAATTTTTAAAAAAAAACAAAACAAAACAATTATCCCAAAAATTGGG
>JAHZNE010007890.1:0-18216 GCA_027744055.1 Callyntrura sp. NNG-2020 | reverse complement strand
CCGGTTTCGGTTACGGTTTTTCAGTGAAAACCGAAACCGGTGTCGGTTTCCGGTTCGGTTTTAAGTTGTAACCGAAACCGATTTTCGGTTTTAACTGAAACCGAAACCGCGGCAACCCTAGCTAATCCTATAAAATGCGCCACGTTCTCGACTCCTTCCACTTTGTTCCCTCTTCTCTTGAAACAGCAATTGTGCGTTTTTTTGGCTGGTCCACAACCGCATGCGCATGGCAGCAATAGGGAAAAGAAAGGAAGGCGGTTTGCTCTCAAAACCTATCCATTTACCCAAGGTAGTAATTAAGAGTAGTTTCTTCGAGACAACAACAACAACGACATGACAGTATTGCACCATAAAATTATTGTGTGTGTGTGTGCATGTTGCAATATTAAACGCACTTTTGACTTGGTTTTTCGTGTGCTGTGGTGGTGGAAGCAATTTTACGCAGGACTCTACGTGAGATTATCATCCCTCCTAAAAAAACGCGTTTCCCAAAATTCCTTCACGGTACACGCCATTAAATAACGAATAATGCATGATGGTTGTGGGATGTGAAAGTGCACTTGGATTTTTTTCGTGGTTCCTGGTGGTTGCGGGAAGATGATGATGACGATGATGATGATGAAATAAACGCATTATCATGAAATATTTTAGGGAGACTCCAGAAAAAAGGAAGATGCACGGTGGCGACGGAAGCAACTCTCTTGTTGGGTAAAGTGTTCATATATTACCACTATTATTGTTTTTATCAGCAGCAGCGCCCATCCAGGATTGCACAATAGCCAGTTGGCCAACCTCCAAAGCGCTATTTTACAGAGGATGAAGAATGTTATCCTAAAATGTTCGTAATTTTATGGGGCCATAATACAGTTTAAAAGAAAATGGTGGTAGTAAATACACTCACAACAGGTGTATAGGTAGCTGGTAGTTATATAGGCTCTTATCTGACGCTACGTGGAATATCTTCTCGTCATCACATCATAGACTACACACACCAGAATAATTAGCATCATTATCAAAGTCATGATGGCAGAGTTATGTTGTTTATTTTTTCGTTTTTAAACAGTTCGTGACATAGTAAACGATAAAAAAAACAAGCAGAAAACGCCGAAAAATTTTAAATAATTTTTGAAGAAAAAAACTCTTATTGGAGATTTTTTTCTAAGAAGTCATACAAGTGCAGCAGTAGGCATTATACAAATATTCTGTGATCCTCATCATCTTTATCATCCTCATCCTCTTGTGATTTGTAGGGTAATTTACCATTTTCCTAATTACCGCATACACACAAAAATACGTGACTTTAATAGAACTTGCCTTTTAGCATTTGTGTATTTTACTTTTACTCTATCTGTCTGCAAAATCCCTTTGAAATGCGACTACGCATCTTTTATCCCGTTTGCGCGCATACGCAGGCGACCTACCTGAAAAGTACCCTGCTGCAGTTATCAAATACTGTTGATGATATGACGTGCAAGATTGTACGTGTCCACAAAAAATTCAAATTCTCGTAAGTGCATATAAATTCTAATAAAAATGCCCTTGCAACACCCCCCTCCACTAGAGCCAATCACCAAATTCAATATAATATGTTTATTATTATTCTCATCTCTATCAACACTTCATTTCCCCCTCTGATGATGACAACGACAATTTGTGTGATTCCCTTGCACTCTCACACTGGCGTGTGTGTTTGCGCAGCAGCCAGCTACACTTTGTTTTTACACTGATTACTACCTTGTATATATTAGCTTGTCATCTCCTGGGCCATCATCAGCACCCCATCACCTTATCATCCTTCCAAAGGGGACACTCATGTCATCATGGTACATATAGTAGTAGTAGTTGTGGAAAATGGGAGCTTGCCAACAGGAGATGTTTTTTCAGTGAAAAATTATTATTACACACATACTATTTGATTGCGGATGAAAATTATCAAATTACTTTGTCGTCTTCTTCATCATTATCATCATCATCATCGGCTGTAATAACGCGCTGCAGTTGTCCCAATGTCCATCCTGAGAGGACAACGACGACAATCATCATCGTCAATATATCGTATAGGACGATACTACTGCAACTTCTATTACTACTACCACAGACAGATGCTCCTATTATACTAGTACGATGACATACATGACACGAATCTTTTTTTATGTTCTGTGATGTTTTAAATTTTGTATGATTTACAGTGTTGCTGCCACTATTGACGTACGAGTTAGAAATAAATTATAATACACACATGTTTGTTTTGCCTCTGCACGTATGCAAAATGCCAAGTTCTTTAAATAGTCAGGGAGAGACAGAAAGAGAGAGAGAGAGAGAGAGAGTATGCAAAAATTATAATGTTGTTTTCCCTCTCCACTCTGTCTCTCTCCACTCGGCAGCATCATCATCATCATCATCATCGTCGTCGTCGTCACCATCATTGCCAGGGCAAGAATGAATGAAAATGTTCGGTGGTTTGCTTGGTGGTGGTGGTGGTAGTAGTAGCTGCGTAGCATAAACACTGCATATAATGCATTTTTTATTGCAGATACCTCGACTGACAATAAATATGCAGGTAATTCGTTTATCTCAATAATAGAGCTGTTTCACAAACTTCTTTATTTGCCAAGTCATATTTTTATTGCCACTTTTGTATCTTATTGTTTGTTAATGGTATATGTCCTGTCCTATCTTTTCTTTCTTTCTTTCTCTCTCTCTCTCCCTCCTTATGTGCTTGTTTGAAAAAAGAGACGAATTTTTTTGCACGCGAGATGATCCCTCTCCTTCTACTGCTTTTTGCTCTGCACTTTGGTGATAGTAATTTTTCAACATGTTTGTTTACCCAATAATGTGGTTGTTGCTGCTGCTGCTAGTTGATGATGATGATGACGATGACAAAATATTATGACAATTTTAATTGACAAGGGAGCTGATGAGGGAGTCATTTACGTGGACATCTTAATGATCTCTGCCTGCGCGCCTACCTATTTGCGCCTGTGTGTGCGTGTCATTAGCTATTAAGAAGTTGGACACGATTTCTGATTTACTGCGTTTTAAAACGCATTTTCTTTCTTTCAAAACTGATAATATGCTGACGTGTATTTAAAATTTATACAGTGAACGATAAGGTGAACATGTGAATGTCCCAAAAATGGGCGCAATTTTCTTTTATAGTTTATTGCTATCTCTGTATATGTCTGTGTGTGGTGTTGGTGTTATATTTGCTGTTACCCAAGTCATCAGCGTTGCATGAGAGCCATAAATTAATAGGAGCTTTCAAAATCCATGTATATTTCATTTTTGGTCTTCCACAAAAAAAGATGAATTGACAGAATGGGGTAAATAAAAAATGACAGATTCGTTTCAAGTTGACGACGACGAACTTGGTTTTGTGCAAGTTCTTATATTCTCAAAAGAAAAACAATAATTTTTGATGAGTCACTTTTGAATAATGTTGGTCAATCATTCCATTCCACACAACAGCAGTTACAGAATAGAGTAATACATCCACATTTTCGTTGCATTTCGTATGTGACCGCAATTAAAACTCGAAAGTGAACAAAAATGTCAGTTCAGTGAAAGAATGCCAATCCCACAAATGACAAACGACAAAGTTGTGCATGTCGTAGCTATTACGCTACACAGCTACCGTTACCACCATCAAGTAATAAATGAAATAAATTCTCAAAATTCATTTTTACAAAGAGTCCCTGTCCACCACCAGAAGAGTGCGATCGGCACGGTCCCCCTTCCCCCTCTCTGCTAAAAACATCTTTGATCATCATCAATTTTCCGCATGCTGATAACAATTTCCTGAATCCCGATAAGCTCCCTTTTTTATCTGTCTCCCCATCAATATAAAAACCGTTTAATGGCTGTTGTAGTAGTTATTTTAATTGTGTAGAACAAGTTAATCCTCATTCCTGTTCGGTGATTAGTGCAAAGGGTGACGATGCCGCTACTGTGACAGCGCCGCGACGACTGCCGCTGGTATGTATGTTCTTTTTAAATGACATCATTTAAAATTTGTTAACCAACTTTACTAGCAGGCGCCTGTTCATTTTCAGGAGAATCGTCAATCGTAGAGAGAGAGAGAGAAGTAGGGGCAAGCAGCAGCAGCAGTAGTAAAAAGACAAAAAAGAAGTGGCATTTTTAACCAGTTAACGTAACTAACAGTGTCTAATAGTAAAGGTAATTACACGCGTTGGCATTAATTGGTACACACGCCTCAAATTATTTACCAACATTTTTACCCACTTTACAGAACATTCTCTCTCGCTCCCCGCGCCCCCCAACCACACACACACACACACAGAGGCATCTCTACCTATTTGTATGTAGTCCCTACCTACCTTACAGTTACATCGTTATAGACGCCAAAGCAATCAACCAGATATTACTCCTAGTAGTGCCTAATGGACACACAGGGCAGAAGAGATGCAATAAAGCGAGTGAAGTGTTGTGTATTTTTGAATGTTGTTGTCTGTAGTTTGTCGACACTACCATCACTACCGCCGCCGCCACCACTTGATAAGCAAACCGAGTGGACTGTCGAGTGTGTCGACTAATTTGAAAAATGACTTTGATGATGCAAGACTACCGCTAACTGCTGCTGCTTTTCACGGTAGTGCAATAACCAGAATATATATCGCTTTGTTGAAATAATAACAATAAATAATACCTACTGTATCACAACAGTAGAATAATATGTAAATACGCTATTTTCTGAAAAATGGTGATGGGAATGATGGGATGGGATCTCCCTCTCTCGCTCTCCATCAACAACGTGTAGTGGCAATTAAAAAAGCTGACATTTTTCATCTTCAGAAAAAATTTGACTAAAGCACCATTCCTATACATGCGAGCTCCATCCTCCTCTCCTCCTGTTCTCCCCTGTAACAACAGGTATGGCTTAGGAGGAGAAAAAAGAGGATAAAGTCAAAATAAGCAAGGGATTGCTTTAAAAACAAAAACAGCCGCAACCATGCAGGAACAAGGAGAATCTCACGATTTATGTGTTAGTTGAAAAGTTGAAATGTAGGTAAAAAGAGATGTGTACAGTGACAGGAGACATTACACAGTCAAGAGTGTGATGGTGATAATGACGACGACGACGAAGACGATGATGCTGCTGATAAGGCTGTACCTCTGTGGTGGTAGTGTATTCCCAATTCGTACAAAACTGTCCATCTCATCGTCACAAACACAAAAATTATGCTATAATACCTACAATGATACAACTACATTGACCTGTCCATCAAGAGAAAAAAAATCTGTGTGTATACACACATTCTTTTCTACTTTTCTGTAGTAATACAAATGTCAAAATAGACGCGATAGCAATAATGGGAAGGTAAGTCCCGGTAAAATAGTAACTGGTCAAAAAATATATCTAGCTAGGTGTCGAGCGAAGAGAGATGCAAATACACAGGTAGGTAATCATTCAACTTGTTATATTGCATCACGTAGTAGTGTAGCCATTAAAATGATTACACAATCAAAAATACTACTAGCCAGTAATAAAATAAAAATAATAATAATAATAATAATTGTTATTAATGTTCGTTCGCACCAATTCGAGGAGTACAAAAGGAAAGAAATAGGTAGACATATATTAAAATGTGTTTCTCAAATTACAGGCAGTATTTTTTCTACCATCAAACCTATTTATTTCGGGAGAAAAGAGGCTTTTGTTACGGACGACGGACAGGTATACGTACGTACATGGTCACCATTTTAGTGTCAACTTGTTCCTTCTTTTGTCTTGGTTCCATTTCTAGCAGTATTCTAAAAAAATAGGCCCGGTTGCCGTTATTGTTATTATTATTAGCGGTCCGAGTCAGGAATTCAAAAGCGGTTGCTTGTCAAAACAAGCTATTTGTACTGGTCATTGGATAAAATTAGTTGGTGTAGAGAGGGGCGATGGGGGTAACGTAGGACTGAAAGGGAAGTATAGGCAATTGATCAGAGTCTGCGTGTGATTATAACATCTTGTGTGCTTATTTTTTTGCGGCACTTTGCAGCAGGACAAAAGAAAGGGAGTGTGTGAGGCGTTTTTTCCCTTTTGTGGATTGCTAACGTACAGGATTTTTTTTAGGAAATCGTAAAAATTACCTACCCAGTCGTTTACCTACCCTGCTGTAGTTGTGGGACGGTAATCCTATACAAAATGTAAGAAGAAGGAACAAAATAATAGGTACTCGTCACCTGAAAAACCTGAAAATGATAACGTGAATTTAAATTCAACTCTAAAATTAATATTAAAAGCGCGGAATTTTTTTATGAATCCTATAAGAAACCATTACTGATGCAGATTTGCAGATTTATTGGGCAATAAAAGGGGACTAATGAATCCCTACTGCTTTTATATTGTCCCCTGTTTTGCTACTGCTGCTCTGAACAGAGTGCAACAATCAAAAATATTGAGGATTGAGAGAGGGAGAGAGAGAGGCAATAATCGCGATGAATGACCTGATTGCTCCAATTCTGATTAACTATGCACATAATATATTTTTATAGCCGTGACAGGAGCAGCAAAACAGCAGCAGCCGTCTCAGCGGTCACAGTAGCTGTACCCAGCAACAGGAGCAGCAGCGCAGCAAAAGAGTGATAATAAATAGTTTTCGTTCCATCATGTCAACATTTTATCCATATAAATGGGCATATTATTGAAATAATCAGCGTTATAACACGTAATAAAAACTGTATCGTAATCGTTTTTATTGGAGAGCCAACAATAAAAGAATACAAGTGGAGTGATCAAAAGCTTCATCTACGAAGAAAATGAAGTGCAGAGAGCAGTTTGTTACCTAAATAGACATCTCTCTCTCTCTCTCCCTCTTTCCCTCTTTCGAAGGTGCACGATTACAATTTGCATTTTAAAATGTATGTCCCTATACCGTTTGTTTGTTTGTTGTGTCGCGTTCTTCGCTTTTTAACTTGGCCGAATTCAAAAATTGATCCGTCGCCAGTCGTCGTCGTCTTCTTGATATTTTTTGTCGTTTATCAGACCAGAAAAATAGGTAGCCACGCGGTGGTGGTGGTGGAAAGTTCATCAGCAGCAAAAATCTTGGTCAAGAAATCATGATAAAATTAAATTGGTAATCTATGCAAGAATCATATAATAATAGCCAGTCACAAAGACACACACATGTCAGCCGGTTGCTACTGCTGCCGCCGAATGAAATAATTATTCTCTGAAAACGAAATCAAGATAAAAATGAATATAAAATTTGAAATGGAGTAATAATATGTCGTGTAGAGTTGAACAGGTGCAGGCAAGTACTACACAGTAGCAGCTAACCAGAGTAGAAAAAAATATGCATAATATGGGTGTATGCTCATACCTAAATTACAACAAGACAACAATAGATGATGATGATGCTGGGGCCATATACTACTACTACTATACTTACCTTACTCTACCACCATTATTGCAGAGGGTGAAGACACAGATAAAGATAAACAATTAACGATTAAAATGATAAGGCATATTTATATTTTTGTTTGTGGCATTGGCATATATGGCACCGGTGGTGGCACGGCCAAGTAGAAGCAGTAGCTGCATATATTGGTGTGTCGTGTCAGTTTTGATGATGATAATGATGACAATGATGTCGCATTGCGTTGAATAATACTTAATTGATAGGTATGCATTCGTGTTTGCGTCGTCGTCCCCAGCGGAAAAAATAGCAGCACATATTTATTTATTTTTTGAATCTTGAGACTTGACTGTGGAGGTAAATATTTTGTATCATCAAAGAGGAGGCTCGGCTCACTCTCTAGGTATACAGAGTAAACATATCTCTCTCTCTCTCTCTGTCTCTCTTTGCTCACGCACATTTCCTGCTCTTTACAGTTTACAGTTCTATTATTGCATCATCCTCCTCGTATCACGGAATATATTATGCACCCAGTGCATCAGTAGCCGGGGTAGTAATGCAAGTGCCTAGGAAGACACGAGAGAGAGAGAGAGATGGATAAAAAAAATGAAAATGAAATTGGGAGAATATGTAATAATCATCCTTTATTAATGAAGAATTTGATATGCTTGCATATTTTTATGCAGTTATTATTATTTCGTTTGCAGGAGAGCACTATTGGGTAAGTGTTGGTAGGTACTGCAGAGGAGGTGGAATATTACGTAGCCGTGCTGCAACAGGAGCCGCTATAGAGCGCATCATTATAATCATCATCGTCATCATTATCATCCCAGTCGTCATTATTTTCATGTCCTCTTGTCACTCAAATAGATCAATCACTCTATTTAAAACATTTTAATTACAAACACACGTACAATGTACATTACCTGCTTGCTTTCAAATACGAGGCATTCACCAGTCTTATTTATGCACTCTACCTTTTTGGTGGAGAGCGCCAGTTTCTTAATGTGAAGCTCATAAAGGCGTAAAATGGCCTGGTTATTGCCGCCGCATCGTTGTAAGTTGAGGTGATATATGAATATGGAAGTAGAAAACGATGCGATAAGTGTCATCATCATCATCATGATCGTCGTCATCAGTTTGTCATCCAATCCGCAAAAGTCCGGTTGCACCAGCAGCAGCAGTAGCAGCCGAGCGGCATCCCATTGTGCCATCAATCTCACATCTCTCACCGTCGTCATCAAGACGGAATGCATTTCTGTAACGGGTATACCTATAGATTAACCTAATATTACCATTTTGAATTTTGTAACGGTTTTTTTTTCTTCTCCTTTGAATCACTGTTGTTATTACCAAAATGCACGTTATTATTACTCTCTCACTATCAAAACTGTTTCCACATTCCACCTTTGCGACAACAACGGACAACTGCGCATACACTTTAAAGAGCCAACGCAATCATATACGGTAAGCGAGGTACTCTCCCTTTGAGAAAAAAACTGGCTGGCATTTTGAAAATATCGCGTCACACTGCTTACAGGTTCTCTCAAAATTGTAGTAATAATGTAATGACAATGAGTGTCATGTAAAGTTTGTATCAGTCACAATGCTATAAATATACCTAATCGTCATCATAATCGCATCAGTGACATCCACTATCGTCATCATCATAAAGTACCACATCATCATCATCCCCACCAAAAAAAGAAGCAACAAGGTACTATGAGAGGGAGACAAGTACACATACAAAAGCGAAACTTGACTCACATTATAATATATTCCTCATCGACAATTCGACATGAACGGCATCATTTTACAATACGAGCGAAATTGTAACAACCGCAATAATAATAATAATAATGGTCAGTCGGTTTGGTTTTGAATGTTTGTCGTGTTTCGTGTTTGTTTGCTTTGATGTCGTTTGACACTTGGATATGACTTTCGGCTTGGGGAGTTGCAGAGAATCCGCAAGAAACAAAGAAACATGCATTAACGGCCACAGCTACATCCTTGTAACGTAACAATTAGCAATAAAAACTTTTTTCGCTGTTGAGAAACATAAAAATGGTTCAGTGTTCAGTGTGCATATATGCACTCTTATATCCACTGTACATATGCATATTAGACCTATATGTAGGTATAGAGGTACATTTGTCAGAGCCCAGTAGTTTTAATAAAGCAGTGAGCAATATTGTTCAGATGATATGCTTTTGTGAATGAACACTATTTTTTTTTGAAAATGGTCCACAAACCTGCTAGAAGAGATGTGTATCGAAAAAAAGTCAACAAGAAAGAACCACTGACAAGAAGAAAGAAAGGATGTGTCGTTGTCATTAAGTATGTGTGTGTGTGTGTATTATTGGTTAGTCATTATATCGTCAACTCATCACCGCATCATCATGGTGCGGCGCGGCAGGCAGTTTAGTGGACTAGATTTGTGGTTTTTTGTTGAAAAAATCCTTTGATTGTTAGCTTCATCATCGTGATCATCATATCATCATCGTAATTATATTAGGAATTGAGATCGAGAAGAAACTGAAAACAATATTACCTGGTTGGCCTGCTCTTCATCAAACAAACTCACTTTCATTCTTTATGTCACCACAACACACCACCACCACCACCATCACCACACCACGTGCATTTTTCGAGAGGAATGAAGACCAACGGGCAAAAAAGGATTTAAATGGCGTGTAGTCTATTTTGTCCGTTTTGTAAACAGACAGTGAGAAAAGCACCCCGAGTGATTTTTTCGTTTCGCGAATGAGTTCAACATAATTAAAAATTAAAAGGCGGGCCTCTACAGCAGCATCTAACCAAATAAATATGGCTGATAGGCACACCATGATAATGTTGACATGTGAAGTTGTTGGTGTAAGTTTCTAAAATGCATGTAACATACCTCCACATAGCTTATTTGTATTCAGGGGTTGACTAAAGAGGGGTAGGGGTAGGTAAAGGCGATGATGGATTTCAGATATCGATGGAAATAGGAATAGGTGATCTGATTTCTCTCCTTTGGATTTTGGATTATCATCGTCATCATCAAAACGACGTTGACGATGACGATCATCATCATCATCATGTAATCTTGTAAAAAAAAGATGCAAACAGGTACACAAAGATCCGTTCATGTCGTTGTCTTCGTCGTCATCATCGTCACCCCTCTCTACTAATATCTCAGGAGGCTAAGGATATCGCGACAACAAAGCTGCAGGGCATCGGTCGAGTAATTAAGCAACGTAACGCCAAAATATTATCAGATAATCAAAAGACGTTACAACAAATCGTCGTCAACCGTCTTTGTCTTTTTGACATATTATAGGGGTACACAGCAGCAGCAGTTCAGAGTCCAACTGGCTTTAGGATCTTTATTGTTCCTTACCCTTTAGGACGAGAAAAATATATAACGACGAACCAAAACATGTTTACTTTTTTAAGGGAAAATGAATGAAATGACGGTTGGGCAAGCATAAAGCATCATTTGTTCGTTGTTACAGAGTTAGGTAAACTTTGTAAACATTGTTGCCTAAATTGCAACAGGAGCAGCCAGTGCTTATAAGCAGGATAAGCACCCTGAGCAATCACATCACCACCAACACCACGCGCGTTGTTGGCGATAACAGCGGTTGATAATATCAAATAGTCATTTAATTATGTATTTTATTGAAAGAGATTTTTTCTCAAAATTGGTACAAAAGATAGATACGTGTGAAGTGGTTTTTGAGAAGTGCAGTACAGGGGGTCATTCAAATAGGACGTCTTCCTATAATCCAACGCCTTTTAATTTATCCATCGATGAACACTCGAATGACTCGAACACTGGTTTTCATTGGACTTCCTTCTACCTCAAGGAGGATGACGTGGTATTTGAATGCAGCATTCACCATTGTTTGTGTAACTTGTTAAATTGACGAAAAAAAGACAATAATTGACGGTAACTTGTTATATATGTTGTATTATTTGCTAATCAAAATCGCTATCGTTCAATCGCACACACGGTCATATAGGGAAAACAAAGATTATCTTGCACCTGACAAAGATGTGCCCCTAATTGACATTATTAAGGAAAATGAGAAAAAATCAGAGTAACACGCCCATCCTTTTTTGGGGACTTGTTTATTTAATAGAGGCGCCGTGTGTGTTCACTTCAATTTTCTTGTTGAGTTAGAGAAAGAATCGATAAGTAGGTTCTCAGCGCTCTCAGAAGGAAAAGAGTGCAGTCGCAACGGGAGAAAATAAATTCTCGTTTTTTTGTTACAGTTACAGTGTTACAATTACAGTTAATCATTAACCTAAAAAAGCACCTACTTATCCGTTGTCAGTTTTTTAATTAGCCAAGTGAAGGAGTGGCAGTAGATTATTGCAATTATTGCAAGAAAGACAATTGACAATCGCAATTATTTTATTGACTAAATAGGTTGTAGCTTTCAAATATGAAATGAAATCAATTAAAATGTGGGATATTAAAGTAGGAGGTTTTAGGTTGACGTTTAAATTAGATTAAAGGGAGTCCTTTGGTTGATTGCTGGCATGTTGTTGATACTTCATCTTCTGAAGCTGTAATTCGTAAGGAGTTGGTAGTAGCACAGAGGCCATTTTATTATCATTTTTTGTATCAGAAATAAGTATGTGACGTAGACTGCCAAATCACTTACGTTGCTTAATGCTTCAATCTGATTAATTTTATCTGTCGGAATAATTGACGCTGCAAAAGCTATATTATTAAAATCTCGAATGGTTTCTTCCTTTTCAGTTTCCACGTTTTTATTGGAGAATACATCCAACTAAATAAAATGAGAGGGCTACAATTTTTGGGGACACCACTCGCATGACGGACGATTGAGATACGTAACGGGAATGTGAGTACAATATGTACCTGGGCCATGGTACTAACGATGACGGCCATAACTTTTTCCAAATCAGAATGAATTATCTCTGCCTCCAACATATTATGCTCCAATGCAGTTATCACTGGAATAAAAAGACACAATCATAGTGAGATGGAGGGACAAAGACAACTTGGGTACATGCTATATTTTTTATGTACATCCAATGTAGGATTGAAGTCGTCGGGCCGAGATTTTTTTCAAAGACGGTATTTTCCAAGGTCTTTGTGCCAGCAAAGCGGTGTTATCCCGCGACAGCAGGTCATGCACACATAAAATCTCCACTTCAGTGGACATGTGGTCGGTCTAAAGGGTGTACAAAACAATGAGCGTTTAACATATTGTTTCAATTATCTACGGACTACGGAATGCCTTCAGTTGTTTTTCACATACATGAAATTCTAATGGGTTATCCGATAGAGCCTTCTCCTCCCGAAATTCTTTCACCGCCATTTCCAAATTTGTTACAATCACAGCGACAATTAAATTAGCAAAGACGAAACCCCCCGCGGATACAGCAATAAGGAGGTAGATGACTAAAAGCTTGTCATAGTAGTTGTTGTGATCGGGTCCCTATATAATTAACCACGAATGAGTAATCTATAAATCCAAAAACTGACTAACTTTCAACGACTTCATTTATGGCAATTCTTACTCCGAAGTTTATAAATGTTTCCAAAAGATCCGCCCAACCATCCTGTGTCACGCAAATGAACACCGTATACCACGCGTCCAGTCCGTTAATAAAGTTAGGCAGATTGATTTCCTCCAAGTCAAAAAGGATCACTCCCATTACCGACATTACACACATGAATACAATCAATACCATAATTATATTTGCCATATCCCGTCCACTTTTAAGTATGGTATGCATCACGATACTCAAGCTGGCCATAGAACTAACAGACCGAAGGCTTCTAAAGGCTCGTACCACACGAACAGTCACAAGTGCCCTAGTATTTCCGGATAGTATAGGTAAAACGGCAGGAGAGATGATAAGAAAAATTATGGAAAAATCCAACACGTTCCAGAATGCCTAATATTATGAACAGGATACATTTTAAAATCCGTTATAAAATTCTACACGGATGCCGTTTGAAAAATGTGGGGGGCTCTATGCGTACCTTCCAAAACAGGCGAAAGTCATAAAGCCATTTGAGAATCATTTCAAAAATGAAAACACTCAACACAATCTGATCAACCACGGTAAAGAGGGTGACCACCGTGGGATTATTGGAAACACTGGTAAAAGTTGACACCCCAATCATGACCGCATTTAGCATAACCAAAAACAAAATAATAGACCGGAACGCGACGCTCTGCAGAATTTCATTAAGAAACGTGTGGAAAACCACCTTGTGGTACTCATACGCATCCAGATCCACCACGGAGGCAAAATGTTCCGCCTTTTTCTCCTTGAATCTCACCTTCTGACCCCGAAAGTAGGAGTCGCATTGCGCTCCCACATCAATGTTAAAGAAAGGATCGGGTTGCTGCAGGATCTCATCGTAGTAATACCGCTTATTCTTCTTCTTTAAGTGGACAAATTTCCCTTTTGTCTTTGGCTCATCCACAAACGTTACATCTAGTGCGGATCTGGCTGTAAGCACGGAAGTTAATTCCGCCAAACTAGGGCTGACAGGCCTCCCCTTTTCCTCAGGTTTACTGCTCTTTAAAATTCCCATTTCAAAAACAGAAGAAAGTTCCTGCAACAAT
The DNA here is from genome assembly GCA_027744055.1 of Callyntrura sp. NNG-2020. NCBI lineage: Eukaryota > Metazoa > Arthropoda > Collembola > Entomobryomorpha > Paronellidae > Callyntrura > Callyntrura sp. NNG-2020. Next base: position 4,244 of record JAHZNE010007890.1, on the reverse strand, counting down.
TTAGCATTTAACCACAACTTGTGCGATGATGATGACTACTTGGACACTGTTATGCTTTTGTGGGGCAACGGGAGACTACACTAACTATCACGACCACCACTGCTGCAAAGGTGACCCACAGGTAGGCAGTCTGTTTGACCGATTCAGTTTCTTCCTTATAGCCGATGATTATCCCCAAGTAAAAGTATCCATAGGATTGTGCAATCTGCAATACATATCTATCATACCATATATCTCTCTGTAATACGGATTCTGTTTTGAAATTATTCAATCAATCAGGGTAATAGCAAGAGTAGTTGCTGCTGCCACTAAATAGTAACTGTTGAAGATAGGTAGTTGTTTGTCCACCTAACTCGACATCATTATCGCGCTGTCTAACCAGAACAAGCACACAGAGAGAAGCGTAACCAAAACAGTGCAACCAACCGACACCTACATTTTCCTCAATTGACCCATCTTTTGTATTGTTTTTAGAGAAACTTTTTATCGTTGAAAAAAAGTAGTTCATTATCGATGTTAATGATTTTGTATCTGATTACCCCTTTAAATTAGCAATCATAAAAACAGGAACGAGGCGATTTACCATCTCATTTGCATGGATGCCTGTGTGTATTGACGACGACAACGACGACGACGACGAGGATGATGAATATGATGATATGTATTCTGTCTACAACATGAACATCTTATTTGTTTAGAAAACGCGTATGACAAAATACTGTTTACTTTTTAACATGATTACATGAGCACTGCCTATTCCAGTAACATGATTTCTATTTATTTTACTGCTCTTCGTAATAGTTTATTATGATAATGATTGATGTGAGCAATAATGAGCATTTAATAAAATTATAATGTAGTATATTTAGAGGAGAAACTGGTTACGACTACAGTACTACAAAGGAAGAAATTGAAAAAAATATATATTTGAAATCATAATGTCGTAGATCTCCTGTCTTGATAGCAATACCTGATAATCACTCTCATACAAAACAGTAGAACAGGTATAATATATTGTTGTTATTGGGTAGCATCCTACTAAACATCTGTCTACAACTACAACACTTTTCAAACTAAATTAGCAACTATAGCTATCATTATTTCGTATTACTTATTTTTCTAAAAAACTTGCTTCCTATTTAAATGTATGGAGGTCTACTTGACTTGAAAATGTACTACTAGTAGTACGCAATGTTTATAACTAACGACAAATACACATGACGTTATTTAGTGGCAAGATACTAAACCGTCTTATAGAAGCGTACATATATTTTAGCTATCATTTAGAAGTCGTGTATTTATATACAAAAAGCAAACTAACAAGTGAGTGCACACAGGTATATTGTCCAGTTCCAGGTTGTACATGGATTAGTCTGTTTTGAGTCCTTTCAGTTCGGGTTTTTGAATTTCCTATAAAAAAATGGTCTAATTTTGAAGAATGTGGTGCAAATGTGGAAATAGTGAGTGAGAATAAGATTTTTAATTATTTAAATTATTTTTGCCAAGCAGCATAATATATAGTGTTACTTGTTGCAGTTGAGCCTGTATTTCAGCTTCAATTGTTCGAATATCGGCGATGGAGAGGCCATACCAGTTATCGATTGAGCAGAAAACTTGCCGGTGAAAAAGAGTGAAAAGTCGCTTCTCTGCTTTTTGAATTTTACTTTCTACTATCGATTGCAACCCAAACCACTATAAAAAATGAATCAGGCGTTGCAAAGTTAATAACAAATCTATTGTCAGTATAAATGTATACAGTTACTTAATACCAGGGGGCATACCTTGAATTTAATGGTCACCAGTTTGTAGCAGGTCATACAGGGTTGTGCCTAAAGTACAAAAATTGAAACAATACTTTGAACAATTTAATAATCGTAAATAATCCCAATGAGACTACATATAAAGCTCTAATGAAGATATTTCAATGATTAAAGCAATATTGTACTAACTGTATTCATCCAACCAGGTTCTAACGGCCCTCTTCCCGTTTTTTCGGATTTAAATTTTGCCGGATCTTCCTCCAATTTATAATCTCCTGAAGAAACTTCGCCTGCAATATCAATTAGTACGACATCGCGATGCTGTAGCTGATCTGGCGAAAGTCGATGAGCGTTTTCTTCCTCTCCTCGGCCAGGCAAGTGAAGGGATTCAATTTTTATTTCAAAGTCTTCGCCCATGTATTCATTCTGAAGACACAATGTTATATTAATTATAATGGCTTCATTACACATTCATTCAAAAAATTAAATGACTACCTTAATTACTGTTCTGCAATAAGGATAAGCATTCCAGGCATCTTCAACTCCTATCAAGGCCGATTGAGGTAGCAACGTTCGCACAATTCCATTCACTTTTCTAAATCATAGTACTCACGGTCATATTTATTGTAACATACAATACATTCGTATTTTGTGAATAATAACGAGGTCGTTGATATTGTCAATTGTGACAATTTTTACTCTTACTTTTTTCCTATATACAGCTTCTTGGTGTACTGTCCCTCTGAATACTGGCCATTAGCAATGATTAAAGGACGACAGAATGAAAATGACTACCTAACAGCGTTTTAAAATCTACAGTTTGTTGTTAATTTAAAAAATTGAACCTCTCACCTCTTCCACTGTTAACGGCATCACTACTCGACTGTAAAATTAAAAGATGTCCAAAAAATCATTATTATTAATTATTCTTCTCGTAAATAAATTTGATACCAAAACACCTAACCATCTGTACTATTTCAACGCCTACTTTAAACGAAAGACAAGCAGATAAGTCAGTAGATAGATAAGGTACGGCTTACAACTCTTTTATTAACACCATGTCTTGACGTGAAGGTTGTCGTCAGTTCCGTTCCTCGTCGAGTTTCCCAGATTCCGCTCTCACACGATAAAAATGCAACAACCCTCACTTCTTGGAACTGTAATCTTACGGATTGTCTATTGTCTCCCACACAATACACAGTCTAAACAAAAAACACGTATCATCTAACAAGCCTTCTCGCCCAATAAAATATATAAACAATAGTTAGTAAGCGTATATTGTACATTTTCCGCGTAATTTCTTTACATGACATCGTCGCTTATAACCTAATTTTGTAACGAATCTATTATAAAACTTTATTTGCTTATTTTACTTCTTTTTTTTATTATGCAATGGTAACGTCTCTATGACGTAGTCCGTTCCTCTCTGGTATGCCTAATAATATGGGCTTTGGTCATCATGTGTCATCAACGACGGACGATGGACCATTTTACAGCGCACACTGTAAACATTCCTTTTGCCACCTTTGACTCCACAACGGAAGGCGAATAAAAAGATCCCCAATAAGCCGATACTTACTTACATGCAGATTTGTTAGGCATTTCTTTAAAAAAAATAATATGATGATTAATGATGAGCTTTCAATAAGTCGGTACTTCATTATTATTGCACATTGCATATCTCTCTCTCTCTCTCTCTGATATATAAAGGTGGGGAAAACAGGTTATTATTAATATTGCAATCAAAGAAACGCTCTGCCAGCAAAGGAGTCATTAATAATTTTGTTTATGTATTATACTATCATCATTATTGGTAGGTATTTGAAAAAAAACGTAATAAAAAGTTTTTGAAAGTGACACCGTACGTTTATATATACGACGACTACGATTGACTATTACTATACATGTATAAACGATACGACGATGATGATGATGTTGCTGCGAAAATGACGATGATGATGCGATGACCATTTCATAATGAAAGAAATAAAACTTACTCGTCCGAGATTTATTGGGGCAAACAGGGGAGTTGTTCTTTGATACTACTACTGGCATCAACAATCACCTTTTTATTGCACTACTGGTGATGCGGACATTTTTTTTCTTTTTTTGGTGGAGACGGAACCCCATTTATGAGTATATTACACGTTATTATTATGCTAGGTGCTGTTAGGTACTCACATTATTACATTAATCAGGTTACTCCCTCCCAATCCCAATCAAAATCCACAGTAATAATAATAATAATGGTAATACCTAAATGCCATTTTGCGTTATAATTTCCCCGACACGTCCGTTTGTTGCCGTTTTGCTCTCGTTTGATTTGTTTTGGCTCTGTGTGTCATCATCACGTGTATATTTTTGTGGTGAACTAATTAATTGTAAAAAATATCGCCCAATAATGGCTCCCCGTAGTATTTGTATTGATTATATCATCTTCTCTCGCTGTTGATGGGGAATAAAAGGGCGATTTTTAATTTTTTT
>JAHZNE010007889.1:0-18423 GCA_027744055.1 Callyntrura sp. NNG-2020 | reverse complement strand
ACTACCAATGTACATGGCAGCGCTATCTGTTCGAATTTGTAACGCACTTTTATTTCATTGAATTTGCGAATCGGCGTGATCCAGTAACGTTGTCAACAGGGCCCACGACGGACACGTCAGGTCTTCGGGTTCTTCGTTACGTACAACTTCCAGTATATTTTATTCGAATAATTTCTTTTGAAAAGGAAAAAGCTATAATATTTGGTAATGTTTAATGATTTGATGAGTACTGAAATAAAGATGCATAACAAAAATAGTTCATAGTATTCATTTTTGTTCATTGGTTTGAATCGGAAGTGTCACAAAATTAAAAGCGCATTGAAAGATTGGAATATAATACTACAAGATTCTTCAAGTAATATAATTACAAAACCAAAAACCAAACATTTTCTATCCTTCGACACTGAACGCCAGACCAGACCGATGATCCAAGCAGTGACAAGATTATTTTCCATATGGGGCATTCCGAGATACGATAAAAACCAATTAGTGGATCAACATGTAAGTATACAGCTCTTTTGAAAGCTGATACACTTATTTCAAAATCATAAATCACTAGCAATATATGTGCATGAAGTTTAAAATTCTAAAAAAGGTCATGAACTTTCGGAGCATCCATGAAGATGGCCGGAGCAACGAAATTAGAAGTCCATATATAAAATATGCACTGAATTTCGGTCTTGAAGTTTAGTTGGATGCCTACATGTTAGTAGATTGATGTTGATGTATATTGTGCATACACATAAAGCATAACAAAACAAGCACATCATATACCTGGCAATAATACACAGTTTCAGTATATTGCATTATAACAAGTTTGTTTTCTATCCGCCACCGCATAATGCTAGAAAATATACAACGAACAAACTAGCTATGTGCACTTGTACTTACATCTCTATATCACGTACTTACGAACTGACGACTTTTATGAAGTTTTCTTGGGGGTTATATTTCTGTTGTGTCATCATATGTTGAAGTATAAACTATTTTATACCTACTTCAGCTTTCAACATTATAAGGGAATGCAATGCAAATGCAAAGGTTTCATCCCATTCACTTCTGTTTGTATGAAGTATAATAATATTGTTTATTGTATATTATTGGATACATATATATAAATCCATATATATAAATATTTTTTAGTCTTGCATCTCCTCTACCACTACTACTACTCTGTTTTTGCTCTTGACTCAAATTATTAATGACGATAACTTGTTTGTCTCCGTATTGTCCGTACATATACAGCTGTCTTTATTCCTATCACTTCTACAGACAAACATTTTTCTTAATTTGCTTTTAACAAAAGAGAATGGAAACGATATAGATACTTTGATATCCGTTTCAAGAGAGACACATCTTTTCCTCCTCAATATTTACAACTTAATATTGGAGTGGAGTAACCATTGTGCGCCTTTTGCTTGTGTGTAATATAGTGTGTGCTGCTGTGTGCGTTAGCATTTTATACTTACTACAAGACACACTAATCGCTGGGTAAGTTAATATTGTTCTCTTTAAATCGTCACTAAAATTGCATAAATCCTTGAAAAATATATACGCAAACAAGTTTTCTGGCTCTGTAAACACCTTGAATATATTTACTTCATTTTTGATGGCTTAACTTTGTCCATGTCTGCCAAACGCGATCGCTCAGTAGATTTTGACTCTGATTTTGTTGCTTAGATATGTACACAACATCTAGTATTCTCCAAAGCACTACCAAGTAGTGTGGTAGCATTGGCGATATTATATTCGCGAGTTAAGAAGTGGAAGTAGAAGGTCGACCTTTCAGCGTCAAGTTTGTCGATCTGTCAACTGTTGCATAGTTTAAAAATGTGAGCTCGTCATCATCGTAGCTGAAAGGTGTTCCATTTCCTTCCTTTTTGCTAACATCCAAATTTCCGCACACGACTACTGCTATGTGTAAGTACATTACTTTAAAATTAGAAAATCATGTTAAAATCCTTTAGCAGATGTGCAAGTGCAAATAAATAGAACAAAGTCAGCCATCGTCATCATCAATACTGCATATTCTCAATGGCATGTTACTTCATTTAACAACAGAACTATTAAATAATAAAAATCGTATTAGCGTCATTTGTCACTAATTTAAGTAATATATACAAAATGTAAATATTTTCCTTTTGCATAGAAAGATACTTAGGTAAGGGTCTTGGTCGGTTTTGTTCAATTACGATGTTATGTTGTAGAGATGTTAAAGTGTAGCCATTCAATGCACCCTTTGATTTACTCGCAAGAATGAGGTGTTCGTGAAAATATGTTACATTTTTGTGAATTGTGATGATGACGATGGTTGCACTTTAGTTAAAAGTTCCATTTGTCCCAAGGGGTAAGGCAAGACTAATTGGAGACTAAAGACTAAGGAGATATGAAGTAGTTGGCAAAGCCAATTTAGCGGTGTGATAATATTTTTTGAAATCCTGTGTTCCCGTGTAAGATAGTTTTGGTATTGTTGCTGGTTTGTTTAATATAGCTATTGTAGTGTAGTTTACAATAACCAAGTTTTCAGATTACCTTCATCAAATTTCAAACAGGAGCAAGCATGTTCCATCAACCAAATAAATAAAAATTGAACCGATGAAGCAACAAATGTCGGAAATCCTGCAAGGAGCGAAAATGATTTGATAGTGTACATAACTAGTTACCTTTTTATTGCTAAGTGAGTATATGGTGACGGTGAGTAAATCTCTAAAAAGATGTTACATATTCTAATGGCGAATAGTAAGAAATTTCATTATGGGTACGCTGTTATGCCGATCCTTAGCAGAAGCTAATAGTCATAGTAACATTTTTTTTAAATCAGGAAGTGGGCAATGGCCGATGGCTCATTGTTACAATTAATTGGTGACCTATCAATGTATTGATATATTAGTATGTACCATCTGATGACGTTCAGAGTGTGTGTTTAAGTGGCAAGTTTATGCATGACACTGCCTACATTATCGGAAAGAGTATGAGACCATTACAATCTACAGCGACAATGTTATATTACGTCCGCGGCTGATTGTGAGTAAAATTGAAGCGTTCATTGTATTTTGAAGTAGCAGAACACTGAACAGCGTAGCGTCACCTGACAAAGAATGCCAATCAAAAAAAATACGGTTCAATACACAGCAATCGCCTAATAATTGTCCTCTATCAGGTTACGGGGTACATTGATACAAGTAATCTACAAACTTCCCTGGACTCCAGCAACTGTTGCGGAGTTTTGGGAAAGTCTGTCAAAAATTCAAAATGCGCCTTCCATCTACTTATTTTCTGTCATATGCGTGGTTTACCAATAGCAATTCTTATGAAGATTATTCAAAGTTCGGTTCCAGCATACGGCTATAATATAACGACAGCAATGTATACAGTTTGTTGGCCTTGGCTTGTTGAAGCTGAAAATACTCGAGTTCGAGTAGTCTGTCAGCTGAATAAAATTTGGAGTCGCTTCCCATTTCCTTGACAATGTATACAATAATGGCATTTTAAAAATGCATTCATTTCATTTCAAATCATTTTGTCGTTCCTGTTTCTATACCAAAAGCAGCAAAAAAACTTCCTCGTGTTTCGGAACGGTTGGACATGTATAGCCCTTTGTACTTGTTTTCGGCAACCCTTAATTATTAGGTATTTGCATCCTAATTTTATTTTGCGGAGTTCGCTCTTTTTTATTATATCTTAATCCTTAGAAGTCCTCATTTTTCATGGCTTCAAATTCAAACTGCTCCCGTTACCCGTTCAAGGGTAAATATTAGAGCAAACCTGCAAAAACTACTTGCCGAATACAACAACCACAACCGCTGTTATTGATTTTCAAAAGCATAGTTAAAAATCATAAGGTCGGTGGACGGGCGGACGCGCAGACGAAAACTGCACAATCGATAGGCTTATAGGTAGTTGTGTAAATAGCACTACCACTACTTAAGTTAATAATGTTACCGTCCTCACCACATTACTTCTTACTTTATAAGGTTGCGTGTTTGCGTAGTATTATAAATTTTTTTACCACCAGAAGAAGGTTGTTGCAACTATACTACAGACATGGTATTCAATGCATACATTTTATATGCATGTTTATACCAAACTACATAACATTTATATTACACCTCTTCTGTCTTCCCTTGTTTTTCGTTTTATAGTGTGAGTATCATGATGTGTCATGTTGCGTTCTTGTGCAGGTCTTGTTATTGCCGTTCTTCTGTGCATTCGAATTCTCTCATATTCCGTATTCCGTGATGGTGGTTACTCTCATTGCTTTGCATTGTTGTTGTCTGATGATGATAATAATAATAATGTATATACTTCATTGTATATATGTGATTTTCCTCGTTCCATTTCCGCTACAAATCTCTTGTTCAAGAAAACTTTCGTGAATTATTATTATAATCAACAATATATGGCGTCTCACAGTAGTGGTACCAGGGAGATAGCTAGATTATTTAAAGAGGATACAACATTTATGTATGCGCTGTATATCATCATCATCATCTCGCAAGCAACGTCTTCATCCTCATCATTCATTACATTATCGCTTAGTTCGTCATCATTATAAGCAGAAGAAGGCATTAGCCTTCACTCTACCACTCTTCACGTGTAGTGTAACCAACTACAACTCTTCTATTAAAAATTCCCATTCCACTTCATTCATGTCTTAACTTTACCACGTTACGTATTACACGGTCGTGCATACGTGTAACAGTTCATAATTCACAAAAACGGGATAAAATGTAACTTTTGATGTGTTTTTTCTTCTCCGTTGCAAAACTGAAGAGAAGACACGGCATGGTAAAGGAAAGTGCATTGCTCGTTTGTGTATATGCATACGCACAGTACTTGAGCTTGTTTGTGATCATCTTTTTTATTATCGCACTACTAGTGTACATGAATAAAGATGTTGAAATAATGATTGTTATTATTAAGATGTCTGAGTCTGAGGATTGCTTTGAAGAAAAGGAAGGCTGTTTCAATATTAGACGAGACGATGATGCTGAAAGGGGTCTTTTTAGTTTATACACCTTTTTGCTACCTGCCATGATGTAGCGTTGCAGGCATTACGTGAATGCAAAATTTACAAAATAGATATATGTTGAGGGTGAGAAGATGTATATTTAATATTTATTTCGTATAGGTACGATGTTTTATAAAAACACGCAAATTTAAGCGCAAAACATTTCGGTTGGTAAATAACATATTTTTGTAAGGTTTTGGGGCTTAAGAGTTCGTTGAAGAGAGATATGAGATTATGAGAATATGAGATGAATATCCAAACTGACATTACGCATGATACTATGCTGCATCAGCTTTATCTTGGCCAAAGTACTCAATGCCAGTGCTTTATTTAATGGGGCAAAGTGAGATTGGCATATTTTTAATTGCAAAATGGTTTATACGCTATTACAAACAACAACATGTTACCTAAGCGCTTAATTCCACAAAAACACAAAACCATCATTATCCGCGTGCTGTTGTTTAGCAGTTCGTAACGCATTTTACTACTGTTGTTAATTGGCAATTGGTGTTTGTTCTATCATCATTCAGAATGAGTATATGGTGTATCTTTACAGACAATAAATAAATAAGTCGGCTTATCCTCAACATTGCGATAAAACGATAAAGGCTTGTATAATGAATGTTTTAATTCCAATTCTTACCAACTGCAGTATAACAGAACTCTTTCTTTGCTGCTGCGGTCGTCATAGGTATTGATTTCCAAAAAATACATACCTATACATAACCCCTATTCAAAAATATTTCGCGGTCAGGCAAGGCTAAAGTGTAACACAGTCTACTACTGGAAACAGGAAATCAATATTTGCTTATATAGATTCATGAACAAGAAATAAAAAATACTTGGACATAAGCAAGCATTTAACACGTGTATACATAAATAGCACGAGGTATATACGTACATGCATTGTGTCGTGTCTTATATGGAGGGATGAAGGAACGTTGGAAATGAAAAAACGGAAAATATGCGGATTAGTTCTAATTGAATGACTTGGAAAAGGTTAATGAGGAATTGTCTTAATGCAATATGTAAATGTAGGCAGTAGACAGGTATCTTATGTCAAATATAATGAACATACATAATATATGTTATTTTATTAACTATTATGTACATTACATACACCACCATTACCATTAAGGATGAACGTTATATGTTATTGTGTCAATATAGCGTGTCTGATAAGGTCGATAATACAATACTTTTTGTCGTTATTGATTAGATTATTTCGATATGGCACGTTGAATGAGCTTGTTAGCTTGTACACACCTTGTCCGTATTTTATGCGGAACGTTATGATTGTAAATTTGTAAAGGAAGATATTATATTGTGTACCACGTCAAACGTTATTTCTAATCGTGCATTTGCACCGAGTAGCCAACTAATTTACGTGAATTTGCTGTTTCGCTACCTACCTACATAGTCCATCTGTCGAGAATTTATTATCATGACCACAGTTAGGAACACATTGTATTTTATCCCCATATCTTGGTTACTTTGACTTCCATGGAAGTACAAATTCTAAGTAGTTCTCCCAACGTCATTAAATATTACCTCAGCGGAATGAGAGTGCGATTTGTGACAAAAATGACAAGATGGCTAAATATAAAAGAAACGGAATGCATGCGACTCAGAAAAAAACCGCAATGGCATGATCTCTATAGAAACCGTCATTTCCTAACTTGCATAGAAATATCTATTTATTTTCTTTATTTATTTAAAACTGTAAACATGGTAATCGTATGAATCATTCATAAACTCACTGAATATCTTTGTATTTTCTGCCTGGAAAACATCATAAAATCATTTACCTATTTCCTAACAGTTTTGCATTTTATGATTAGATGATTTATGTTAAATCGAGCATTGCGGCAGCTGACTCAGATGTAGTAAAACTGTTTTTACAAATTCCGGCAGATCTTTTATATCTGGTATGACTAATATCAGAATAATCATTTCTAATGCAGAGTTGCAATATCATTTAAATGAATCACTTTTTTTACTCCTTTAATTTCAATGCCTCCTACAATAAACTAATTCTTAATGGCATGATTTACATCATAATCAAGTGCTTCAAGTGAGAACGAAAAAATTTGCACAAACTTACGTTACACCAATATTACACCTGTCAGAATATAAAGTATAATTGTATAAAGTCAAGTTGCACGCAAAACGCTAGTCAGGGCTCTCAGGGCCACATCAGTGGCAAAATAAATAAATAGGTACGTCCATACACAATGCACAACTTGTATTATTTTGAAAGCTATTATATATTGTATTGATGTAGCCGCGCTACATTGCTAAATACCTTTCCACACTTATTTACTGTTTTGAAACTCACGTACGTAGTTGTTTTGAAATGCTGATGAGTTTAATAGTAAAATGATTTTAGTTGAGATAAACTGAAAAAAAACAAGGCGAAAGTGTTTTTGCATTACACCTGTACGTACTTGTAATGTTATAAGCAGGCGATCTCGACTTCATTCACGGCAATGCAATGCATTCAACTTGTTTGGCTGAAATGCAGAGTTGCAAAGTTACAAAGCTACGTAAACGAGAGGAGAGAGAGAGAGGGTAGACAGTAGACAGGTGCTTTTCGAAGAATTTATCAATAAAAAATATTACTATACAGTAGAATGGTACACACAATTTACATTACAGCAATATTTAAACTGTACTTTCATCGCGTTCATTCTAGAATATTAATTTAGTAAATATTAAAACTTCAATATGTAACTCTCTGCAATAAAAAAGATGGGAACAACGTCATAAAACATATTTACATCCTAAAAGGTTTTATGAAGGTTATTTGGTGACCAGCAGAGTACGGAAAAAGGTGTGCAAATGCAGAATAATGGGGAGGACAAAGCGCAAACAGCCAGCCAACGTGATTTTTGTTTAGGTAATCTTATTAAAAGTATGTTCCTACACAGAGAGAGAGTGTGTGTGGTGAGGTGAGATGGTAATTTTTGCTGAGGTCGAAATCGCAAATAGGATCACAAAGGAAAAAATGTAATAGGCGTGTATTTACTGTGGCATCATCAGCTACACAACAGAATAATTAAATTAGCCACGCTTTGAAAAAACAATAAGCGGGTAAAATTACTACTTGCCGGATGTTTTGGTGGCTGACATCGAAAGACAATATGTGTTCAGTTATGCTTTTGAATACATTGGTGCACTCAATAAATCTCTAGCGTTTGCAAGATTTAGCCTTGGGCCTTCCTTATTTAATTAAGTCTCTGTAAAAGGTTCCTTTGTTGAATAACAACGAAAATGTAATGTCGTGGTGAAGTCCCACGAAAATATGTAGACATGTATGTAAGAACTTTCGATTTTGTAATAACCTACTTTTCTACCAAGCAGATAAGCGGGAATAAGACGCTGTCTGTCACATTCGAATAATTGCTTCAAGACAAAAAAACTACTGAAAGTGAAAATCCCCCAAGAAAATTTAAATGCATAAACATGCTTAGCGTTTGATATTTTTTTATACGAAGTGTTATATACCCTCTCGTGTGCATGCAGTTGCTGACGGGGAATAAATGATGATGACAAATAAATAAATTACCAGAAAATAATGTGCACAGAGTATGCAGTGGCTTGTTCGTTGTTTGTTGTTGTATAAGTAACGACGACGCTGGTGGTGGTGATGGAGTGTGTAAATATAATTGCTTATTATTATTGTTGTCATTATTATTATTGTTCTGCTTTCACATACAATATACTTCAGTACTTATTTTTCGTCTTTATTTTCCAGAACCAGAAGAACACTCCAGGTCCATTATTAACTCTTCTCTGCCAAATTGTGTGGTACAATAACCATTGAGAATTGGGAGTATCATCCGTAGTATCAATTCACCAATACCGTAGATGTACTTAGTGATATAGTGATTATGATTTAGTGAGGTTATGGACGAACCAGAATATAGTGGACTTATATTAATCTAATTGAGTTAAAGCCAGACAACAACATAGTGAAGAGCAGTGCAACTACAACTATTATACTCTTGCGTGTGTAGCCTGTTGTTGTGAATTTGTGGCAAGAAGCGTTGTTATCTTTTACGCTGCTGCTGTTATTGTGCTGTATGGTGTTTTACAACTTCAAACGACTCCAGCCGTTAGTTTTATTCTCCGTGCTCCTATATCAGATTATGTATCACGAAAAGCAACCGTCCGCTAGTTAAAGTTTTGTTTGTGCAGTGTATATTTTATAGTAAATACACTTTTATGTTTTCTTTCATTTTCCTTTGTGATGCGATCCAGTTCAATGAACAATTAAGTGTGTAAATGAACTGTGCTAATACTGCTAATACGTGTAACACGAATAGTGTAAGACGAGAGGCATTAAACAATAAATTATTCCAACGACAGTCGTAAACCTCAACTAATAGTGCAATTGCTATTGCTGTTTACTTTAGAAACGTTTGGGCAAAAATACTGGCAGTGCAGGGGTGACGATGATCTCTAACATTTAAGCGAAAAATGCTAATAATAACAAGAATATTAAAAATATCGAGTAAAACAAAAGTATAAATTGTACGAGGAAGAGTTGCGTTTCACCCCGTCTTGTGTGGAAGAAGCATACGTGTTGTATCATATTATGGACCGTATGGATTTTTATTGAGCAGCATAACAAGTTTAAAGTACATAATATAGATTTGCAGAGATATAAATTTGGGTTGATAAAAAATTTAAGAGTGCAGTGTGCAGACACGTCAAAAGGGGCGAATAATTTTTGTTTGGAGATTTAGAGAGTGGAAAGTATGGTTGTCTCATGATATGATATGAGTACGCAATAAATGTCTTGTTGCTTGGAATAATGATTCATTGTGATTGCGAGTGAATCAGCAAATTCATTGGTGGTATGCTAGCTGGTGGTGCTGTGTGTTGAGTAGTGTGGACTCTGTAGGGCTTTTCTCAAGAGAGGAAGCTGAACAATTGCGTCAAATACGTAATTGGGTCATTATTTTATTTTGTAAGAAGACAATAAGTGGCCGCTGCGCTGGAAAAGTGCGTGCTTGACGAAATATTAGTGCAATAAATATTTTCTTTGTAGTAACAAAACAAGTTTTTTTTATAATTTGATACAACGGTGAAGCAACGAGTTTGTGGTTGTGGCAGTTGAACAAATCAAGTCTGTGATCTAGTGAAAGTTGAAATTACTGGAGAAGTACGTCTAACAGAAAGAAATCAAGATGCAAGTCAGCGTGGCAGGATTAAGGAGAAATATAAAAAATATTGCTCATAATTACACTGAGCCACAGGTACGCTTTAAAAATATATTTTCTGAAAAGCTACTTTATTATTTTTTATCATCCTGATTATTTGTTATTTTGGAATTCTGTCTTAAAAAATCGGATAGAATTTCAGCTGTATTATGCGTTGTACAATAATATTTAGAGCAGATTTTTTGTAGCGTGAAACATGATTATGGTAAAAATGAAAATATGGTTAATGTACTTCTGTTTTTGACGTGCGTGTGTGGTTACATTTAGATTCGCGCAAACAGTGTCAGGTTTCGGCTCATCTGATTCTAACGACACGACGCCCACCAGTCCCGTATTTAATTCTCATGGTTTTGCTGGTGGCGAAGTGTCGAATGGGTTTGGAGGTCCAAATCATAATCGCAGATCTGTATCCGTCTCAGAATTAGAAAATGCTCGCCCTCAAACACAAGGCGAAGAAGAGCTTCAACTTCAGTTGGCGTTGGCAATGTCCAAAGAGGAAGCAGATCAGGAGGAGAAAAGACGACGTTCTGACGAACTGCGACTACAAATGGCGCTGTCGCAAAGTGAACATGAGTTTAAAACGAAGTAAAGAATAAATTCAAATATATACGCGTAAAGTGTGCAACAAAACTTTGATTGTGCATAATTGTAACCGATTTAATTTTCTTTCTTTTAGGGATGGAACTCCTACGAAGAAGGATGGTAGTGCTTTGGTAGATTTATTAGATTTAGAATTGGGAGCAGCAGGAGGTGCTCCAATTGTAGAAGGAGCAATGGGAGGCGATCCATGGGCACCTGTTCAGAAAACGGGCGGCGGAGGCGCTGGGGATCCTTGGAGTGGCAGTAGTAGCACCGTGACGTCACCTCAAGATCCGTGGGGTGGCAATGCTATGGGCGGTGCTGCAGCTGTTGCTGCAGGTATAAAAAAATATAAATTGGGCGCTAGCCAAAATCTTAATTGCAAATTGCAGTTTCTTTAAAAAGTTATTATTCATTTATTTAACGACTTATTTTTTCCAATGTTTAAAGATCCCTGGGCGCCAACACTAAACGAATCTCCATCTCCACAAACTGTGGTTGACCCGTGGGCCCCCAACATTGGCGGAGCAGTCGGTGGAGCAATAGGTGGAGCACGGGCATCTTCTGCAAACGGAGTGGAAATGGATGATGAATTTTCAGTACTGTCAAAAAGAACTAGTGACAGTGGAGCTTTAAATCTAGACCCCCTGGGACCTGCATTGTTGACTCCAATGAATCATGGTGGAAGCCGGAGCAATAATGCATCCCCCACTATTCTTGGAATGGGAGGAAGAAAAAAGGATCCAATGGAATTTCTGGGAGAAAACAGCAATCTGGTGAACTTAGACAATTTAGTACCAATTAGTAGTAGTACTGGTGCCACCGGAGGAGGATTACTCACTTCTACTCTGAGTGCAAATCCATTTGCGGCGCCCACTGCAGCTACTAGTCTCCTTACAAGTGGAGGAGCTAATCAAACTGTGAATCCTTTCCAACTTCAGAATCAAGTCGCGAAACCGTCAATCAATGAAATTCGTGAAAAGCAGCAACAGAATCAATTGACAACTGGGTTTGGTGGCGGTCTTGGCTCATCCCCCCCTAATGTGCCTCTTCAGCCTCAGCCATCGGGAAGACCTTCGCCGGCTGCGAATAACCCTTGGTCGCCTGTTAAAACGGAAAATCCTTTTCTTAACTGATATAATGTGAACCAGTAAACAATTAGAAAGTTTCGCGGTTTTTTTCCTAATTTAAATCGAAATGATGAAAAATCGAAAATATTTGAGAAAATTAAGTGTTTTCTCTTGGACTTTTTTTTAAAAGATTAATTTAATAATTACAATATAATAATTCTAAATGGGATGTCGTTCTGCAGATAGGTAATTAAAGTTTTGATTGTAACTACTACACGCATTGAAGCTCGTTTTTTGACCACGATATAAGTTGGTATACATGTGTACAGACAGATCAATAGTTATATATGTACAGTGCATTCTTTATAATCAACTAACAAATGGGGTTCGGCTGTCAACAGTGGCTGTATGTTAGATTTTCTTTAACTCGGTACCAAGAAAGTAACGAAAATGAAATGATATGTGCAAAAAATTCGGGCGAATGGATGTTATATAAATTTTTAAAAATGTTACTTTGTTAAAGGTTACTCCGCTGCACTACAGGAAAACAAAAATGAAGGCTATATTTACATTATGTACTAAAATACGATTAAAGTATGTACTACATGTATAAATATTAGATGACTTAGTGTATTATTGTGTTTCTTTTACGTGAACAAGGATTCGTCATGTTTATATACATTGTATGGTTACTCTCCATCTAAAATTTTAGAATGTCAATAGTATTTCGGTTTTTCTTCTTAATTTTGTAAATACATACCAATATCCGCATATCTGATAGCACTACAAGGAGTAATTTATAATTCTGTGGACCCTTTATGTTAATTAGCACTAGCACATTTATTACATCACACGTTTATTGCCCAGAATAAACTCTAAATCTAATCATAACCACTGTTTGTCCTTGCTTATATGATTTGTAAATATGTTTACATTAACCAATAATGAACGAACTTTTCTAAAACACATGGATAAACCTAAAAATGCATGCATTCGTTCCTGTCTTTATTTTGTATGCAGATAAAGAAATTTTAACTATTCATGACGGTTACTCCAACCACTACAAGCTCGTAGCTCGTTTGTATGGATAATGGGTGCAAATTGACAAACAGCACAAAACAAATATATTTATAAGGTTTTAGTATTTCGGAAGAAAGTAATAATGGTAGTAATCAATCGTGTTTCAGAAAATGGCTGCTTGTTTCTAACTCACGCAAACATATTATACGCTACAAATAATTGCACAGTAAAACAAACAGTTAATGGAAGCATCATGATATCGGCCAATGCACCTCATCATTATATATTACACCCAAACAGAGACGTGTTCCACAAACATAAACAATAGTGCGACGTATTCCTTAATTTTGATATGTAGAGATTATTAAAATATGCAGAGATTTTTTTCTTTTAAAATATCTAATAGGTTGACATCACCAGTAGTCAATCGTAATGGTCATGTCATGGAAATTGCATTAAAACGAGTTGAATACCTCTGCGAATGCTCATGATTTCATTTCTCTATCTGTTATCGTGATGCCACATAAGAAACTTACGTTTTTCCTTTAAAAGTTAGTATCACGTCAGCCAACTGTAAATGTGTTCTTGCATCACGCTGCCATGATTATGATTTTGGATACATGAAGAAATTAAAACTTGTCATCATGCGTGAGGTTTTGTTCAAGAAGACAAGTAATTCGTATTTTCTTACCATTTTTGTACTAATATTTCTTACGCGTCTTTTTGCCGTAAAGGAATACGAGGAATCAACAAAACTGTCAACGACGAGAAGTTTGATTTGAGCATAAGCTATCTCCTATATACGCGGCACTTGTATATGTAATTCTTCTAGTATAGCCTCCTATCTTTCCTTTTCCTGATCCTGTTATAACCGTATAGACGGTTATGTTGTTTGTAGCATATATTTAGGTGTGTGTCGTAGCATGATCACACGAGCGACTTCATGAATGACTATGAAGAGTTGTTGTGACGAGGACGAGACGCTACTCCTCCTACTGCTGTGCTTTTCTGCGTTCCATAATACATATGTGGGCACCATTCGCTATTGTACTTTGTACGCTGAAAGAATTTCTTTTATTTTTTTCTCTCTCTGCTTCTCTGTTTAGGAATGTGATGTTGTTATCCCATCCCCATCTCTAATTTCACCTCCACTTACTCAAGGAGAGTTCATTCAGCATGAAGCTCGCCAAAAGCAGACTTATTCGGTGGAGATGCCCTGAATATGTAAAATGTGGTTGTGAATGAATGCCAAGAGAAACATCGTAAACACAATTTTTAAGTTCTCATATCCACCAGACATACTTGATGGACAACCCCTTCCTTATGGATTTAAAAGAATGGGATGGAAACGAACGGGATATAAAAAAGTTTTTTTTTCTTCATTTTCGTCCGTGTGAGATTCTCCTCATACTCTTTTGGGGTTCAAAGAGAAGCTGAGAGCTAGGGAATCTCAGTTCCTGTGAACATTTATGGACTTTCATCTTCGCGGGAAGCCGAGATATTCTGAATTTTCTCCCATATATATACAAATAATGTATTACTTTTTTATTGTTATTGCTAATTTTATAAAAACATTTTAAACTGAAATAAACTAGCGATTTGCTGTAAATCTAATCATTATCCATCTCATTCAACTTGATACAACACAGAAACAAATGATCCTGATTGTTTTGTTACATTGGGAACATATTACACAATTTTCTACATTTTACATTAATATTAATAGCCTGTTGTGGTGAAAAGATTTTAGAATCACCATCATGGTGAAGGAATGTTCGTAAAATAACTGCTGTTGGTTGGAAAACCACAGTTGCGTTAATTGCAATTTCTTTTATAATGGACAGAGGTGCCTCTTCATCTTAAATATCCATTTATAAGTGGTTAATATCACACAAGTATTCTGATGACATATTACTTTCTTGTGAGCTACTTTATGCGAAAAGGTATATCAACGGCAAAGCAATATATCGAGTAGACCTCTTTACAGTTTTAAATCAACACCGGTAACGGTAAAACATTTTTACCGTTAAGATAAAGATAAAAGATAAAGATAAAAACATGATAAGGACGGTCAGTTTTTTCTGTGACGTTGACCAGACCATGTAATGTGGACGGAAAAGTGGTCAGTGGTTACTGCAGAAAACATGTTGAATCTGTAACATAGAGAAAGTGGAAAAGAGTTTAGGTGAGGAGAGCTAACTAATCAATATTGGTGTGTGAATCAGTTGAGTTAACTTGTCTTTAAAAGGAAGGCTGTTACTGGCTACGTAAGACTTTTTCCAAGTTTTCCATTACAACTTGCAGGAATGTGCGTTGAGTTATATTAACAAGATTTGTTATAATTTTAGGTCCAATGAATGGCTGACCCAGTGAAAATGGCCAATATACTCCAACTGGAACTGCGTCAGCAGACGCTAGAAAAGGAGGTGAGCTTGTTGAAGGACACTATCTGGAGGCTCACCGGTCGCGTTTACGTGCTGGAAACATTTCTTAGTGACAAATTCGGTAAGCTCAACTTGCAAGTTTTAGTAGGCAGACGGAATAAGTGAGAAACTGGAGAGGAGAGTGGCGATAATGTAGCTGGCTATTTAAACGAAAATATTTCGCTCTGTAAACTCTGTCCTATTATTTCGTAAATGGTGCGCTTAAAAATATATTTCAAGTATAAATATTTTGAATTGTAGATGAAATCGTCGTTGACTTTGGACTTAAAATGAGTTTATGTGCCGGAGGTCATTCCAATTTCATGAATGCTGCTATGCAGGCAAGCCTCGCAAAAGTTAACTCTGCAAGTACAAGTGGAACGCATCATATTACAACCCGAGTCGTTTCTGCTGGTAACGAACACGGCCAAGAAAATGGACATCATAGTCCACCTCCGGTGGGAGCAACAATTACAATCCCTTCAACCTCTGGTGGCACATCCACCATTATTGATACTGCCATGGCTGCCGCTGGTGCTGGCGGATCGTCTGATAACAATCCGTTGGAACTTATCACCACAACTCGGATTAATGGTCATCCTCAGGTTACAGTTGTACGAAGGCAAACAGGTACTTTATTTTAACTTTTCTCCATAACAATAATGATACAAAGGTGTAAATAATTCTAACGAAGTTTAAAAAGTACAGTTCCAAACATCAGTTTTGCTTTATTTGTTTGTTCCTTCTTTTTTGTTTGCTTTTATGGTGAATCATGAAAAATGAAACAATGCTTCTTCGTTGGCCATGGCCATTATTGTCAAGATCAAGACTCGATTCCTAGCCCAGTGACGCGTGTTATATACAAAAATGGTATTCTGGTATAATAATATAAAAAAAAATATTGCATGCATACTGCACGTACATACATAAATTTACGCATGAAATAATGTAATTGGTTAGAGAACCAAAGACTGATTTATTAAGATGATACTTTTAATAATAGGGGCTACTGCGGGGAATTAGTTTATCTAAACATGTCGATCACGCCACCTATTTCACGACACATTATTTAAATATTTTTTTTTAAAAAAAAGCTCAGTAGTCTTTGAGATATATGCATATGCATTTAAATCTTTGACCTTCCTGTCGTTTTTATTCCCCAATTTTATAAAATAAAAAGATACCCGTGTTTAACAAGTTTTAGTAACCGTTCGGATCTATAACGATTCGTAACGCTAGCGTACGTCATGAACATCATTGAAAATAATACAATTCTTTATAAATGAATGAAAAACGTATAGTACATTTATTCTGAGAAACGCATCACGTTGGCGACGCTGCAGTGGTTTGGCTAAGTCTGTGTGTGCGTAAAATATTTTACGGTGGAACAAAATTAAGAAGAGGTAGAACCTCTACTATCTTGAACGTTGCATTTATTTCGAGAAAAGGTTTGTCCTTGTTAGTATGTGTACATTTATATTATATAGGGGGCGTCGGCAACGTGTCTGAACTTCAATATGCCAACATGAAAAAGGGCATTTGAAGGCTAATAATTAAAGCTAAAAGCAGCTTATTTATGTACCTAAGGACATACCTAATTAACCACTTGAAACATAAAATGTGCAAATGATATAATTTAAATATGTGTGCCTGGCGACAGTATTTATGCCAACTTTCAGTCCAGCTACGTACCTTTTTATTTGTTCATATTAAATTTATGTTGCCGTTTAAACACTTTTGAAATGCATTTTTGGAGAATGAAACTTTCAGAGTTAGTAAAGCTATGCAGTGTAATAGTAATAGATTTCGTGGTCTAACTGGGTTAAAACAGCCATAAATACAAGTTTATGTCATGTTGTTACTAATGCTCCTACTCAAGTTAATTACTGATTTTCCAAAATTAATATTATTCATGCATTGACTCACAATACAATATAATTACAAACATGTCTTACCGTACTTATTTTTACAGAGGGCGAACGGGTAGCAGCGGGACAAGAATCCTTTTCTCAAGCTGAATTCAATGTTGAAGAGTTCGTTGTCTTTCCCCAAGTACCCGAGTTCATCCTAGGCAATGATATAAACGCGGCAGCTGAGGGACGAGATACAATCCTGTCCGCTCCCACCTCGGTAAATTCAGGTGGCACGGACTACGAAACCGGAACCTCAGAATCTTCCAATAATCATCAACAAACCCACTATCAGCCAAATGGAGAGAGAAAGGGAAAGGTCCCAAGAAGTTTACATTATAAATGTGAACCCTGCAACAAATACTTTACATCTGAGTGGCATCTCCAAGCCCACCTCAAACGTCACAGTGCCCATACGGGGGCAGGAGCTCTAAATAATCAGGCAGGTTCTTCCTCCTCTGGCGGTGGCACCAGTCCAGACAAATCGTTTCCAGATAAGCCCTTCTCCTGCGAGTATTGTGGGAAAAGATTTAAAAAGCGACAGGAGCTCACTGTCCATATAAGAATACACACAGGTGAAAAGCCGTACAAATGTTCTGTGTGCGATCGAGCATTCTCTCAGAGTTCGTCAATGAAAACACACATGAGGACACATACAGGGGAGAAACCATATAAATGTCGTTTGTGTGCTGCATCATTTTCTGTTTCACATGCGTATCACAAACATCTCTCGAGTGTTCACTCCACATCGGCTGCAGCGCAAGCGTCGTCGTCTTCTTCCTCCGGTGGAACACAGGTTCTCAGTAACACATGATCGTTGGTAAAGAGGAATAAAAAGAAACAAAAAATGTAATATCACCATTAACTTATGGGATGGTTATGATAGAGCTAGATTGTCACTGATAGAGATTCGTTTGTAACTATATATACGCACCCAAGAGGAGTAAATTATGCGATTAGAGTAAAGTTCAAATTTTCCATTTGATCACATCCCGTCGATAGGTGCACACCCGGTTTTTATGATATCGTTTCGCATTCCTTTGAGAAGCATCATCGTTCGAGCTGTTTTTCGTTTTGACAATTTCTTGATTGTAGCTTTAAATTGACGGCGTTGGAAAACGTTCGATTTTAAATGTAACTGACTTATTGCAATGGACATAATAATCTATAGAGAGGGAAAAG
>JAHZNE010007888.1:0-17879 GCA_027744055.1 Callyntrura sp. NNG-2020 | reverse complement strand
CATAACGCAAATTTATGAATGGACGTAGTAAATAGCTCATTAATATTAATAGATTTCTTTTGGAGATTTGTGGACATCTCTTATAGAAGTACACTGTACACAACATAATTCATAATGATAGATTGTACGCCGTAAGAGTTGCGCCTGCAAAATATCCCGTAACTAGAATATTTAAGGTATGGAGTATATCATTAGCTAATTACTTATTGCTGAAGCACATCATTTTGCGTGCACATTTTTTTCCGGGTGCGAAGTTAAAGTATATAGCTCATTTTGTAGGAACGCCATAATACTGCATCTAGTACATTAGTTGCTTTCCTTTGGGAACGGTATAAATATGTAGTGTTATGCTCTTATTTTAACGAAATTCATTGTTTTGAGCTCGTTAATATATCAGTTATATTCAGTTGGCAGGCAGGACCTTATCTTATTCCCCTCAACCTCGGCAGATAAGGTCCTCCCTGCCAACTGATATTGGCTATAATGGCTTACCGACGACCTCTTAAGTGTTCTGATAGATTTCAGGATGAGAACAATTTTTTGAATAATATACCATTTGTTTAGGAAATTCCGGTGATTAATTGCTGTTTTTGGGCAGTTGTTCAATTGCCCAAGTGGTGCCAAATTTGACACGTGGTTGAAATGTCAAACTTACAAACATGAAAAGTTAATTAATGTGTTCTACCGCTAATAGTCTCCAAAAAAAATGAATGGCATAATATGGAGTATGTTATGGCGTCACTACATAGCTTTTAGTAATTCAAGAAAATGGTTGAACAAAGTAGAAGAATAGTAGAATAAATGCCGAAATACAAGTCCGTTCTAAACGTTGCCGCTTTTATTTTTATTTAGAATTAACCAATCTAGGTCAATCTTAGCAGAAATTTCATAGTTGTGTGCTAAATTTGCCTCGTTTGGAAAGCATTTAAATTTGTACCCCCACCCACTCGTCGTATGTTGTATGTTTTCTTTATGATGTTGAAAAGAATTTATTGCAAGCCAAAAGTTGACACGCTGTATTGAGTACTAAGCAGGCTGCAGAGTTATACACAGTATTAGCGGTGAATCCATCATCGTACTATTTCCCACATGAATCAGTAGCGAGACGGTTGTATGTACTATTACAAAGCTCATAGCTAACACAAAGCCAAACCTGCAATACTGCAAGTTTGCAACCTTTTATTGACCTACTACCGAAAAATGAATTACTTCTTACATATACAACATATATGTTTGATACTGACATTTTACATGCTTTCTGTTTTTAGTAAGTGTCTTTATCGTTCCCTAACTATCTCTCCGTACATTATTTTCTAACTCTCCCCATCAGCAATTTTACGAATTTGTTTGTTTTTGTAGCATTCATGTACATCGTTCGTTACTCTAGGGAAGTAAAATAAAAAGTTACCTTTCTCCATCGACAAATTTTGTATAAAAGGAAATAAGCTGAAAGAAATTTACTGCTTACATATTCATTCTACAACAAATTTCCTGTGACCACTTCTTCGTCAATATTGCATTTCTTTCTTTTCAGAGGTTGCAGGAAAACGGTTCATGTATGCTCAGAAAATGCTATTTGCGAAATCAATCCATTATTAAGCGATTCGTAGTAGAAAATGAAGTGTGTAACTATTGAGGATGACTATCGGTCGTATATGTTTGCCCGTCATCTCGCACAGTACCTACCGGCTAGAAATTGTTGTTCAGCACTGCTCATTCATTTCTTTTGAATATGAGATATTGGAAACAAGAGAGTATGTTAACATTACAACACCAATCTAGATTGCGCTCAAATAGAAATTTTAAAAAATATTGAGGTACATTGTCCGGTTCCCTTGAATTATTACTGCATTGTACTATTCCATAATGAGCTAACACTTTTATAATACTTCAATGTGTAAAACGCCGCTTCCACGTCATTGCTGTTTAATATGTTAATAGAGGCTAGAGCCAGTATAATATAGATCTTAAATCTGCAGGTTCGTCACATCCCACTCACTAAAACTCTAGGAAGATTTCATGAAAAACTCTTGGTAAAGGTTAAGTTTTTAGTTTTCTATATTAGCAAGAAACTACCAAGAAGTTGGAGATTTTATGTAACTCGAAGTGGCAAATCCCATTTGATAGTCAGACTACTTGTGTATGATTTATAAAAGCTAACATTATTCTACAACCTTGTCGTAACCTCTAAGTTACAATACGCTGAAAGGTTTTTTGAAGTGTTCGCGGTTTATCCCTTGTTTTACGAGATTCGCTAAAGGTACAAGCTACGATTCAAGTAGGTATTAACACTTATTTCATGTTTTACTGCAGAATCCTGAGAACGTGCTGAACATTTTTTTTCTTTGTAAAAACCTCTGTGAAACAGTGTCATTCTAAGATTCCTTCTCTTTCCTCTTATTTTCAACTTTCTAAATTCTCCTTAACGCTTCTAGAATGACTTCCTAAACGTAAACATGAGCCTGATACAAGAATAGGATACTAAAACGGATATTTGAGAAGATAAGCTTAATACACTACGGATCCTTCATAAATTGTAAACATATATACATACAAGTATTTATTTTATTCTATATAACTGTAGGAAAAGTAGTGAGTTCATATACCGATGTGTGTTGACATTGGCGCTAGTATTTGTCTCCTTTTCCTTCTCTTTTTACCTAGACGTGTCACCTATTACATCAATTTCATCACGGCTTTTACCATTTAGTTGTCTGAGTGATTTTTTGCTTGCGTTGTTTTCTTTTCGTTTTCTCTTGACAGCAGAAACATGATCCGAAAGTCTAGTTGGATATACCCTATAGAGGTATTTATTAATTTCCGTCTAAAAGGAAATACATCAACGATATTTATTTGGTATAATTTTTATCATCAAGCACTTAACGTTTTTGTCTCTTGCATTACATTTAGGTACATGTTTATTCCATTGTTTAATGTTGTTCAAAATATCTTAGCAAGAGTGCAAGTGCGCTTTTTCCTGAAGGTGTCTTTAGTACTACATTTACACATAAAACCTTGTTTTCTCAAACACATCAATAGTTCGCATTTTCTCCTCTAGTCTCTGAATGTTTATAAATGGAAGACAATATGTAATTGAGGCATTTTCCATGCTGTGGCTGTGTACCTTGCCCATATATATCTATCACCATCACAAACGTTTAATGCGAGACTCTTTGGGCTAATAAAAGCAAACAAAGACATATTGCCTTAATATTTCTAAGTTGTGTTGACGATGTGAATGAATGTTGCACACAATACACGTATTACCTAATTAACAATAATAGGATGAAATAGACTTTTCTTCAATGCTAACGGGGTCTCCTTGAATTTGATCAGATTGTTTACATTTAGCGATTGACGCAAGACGGTAAGTTGATTGTTGTAATCTAGACCAACTGATTAAAATAAATAAAGCTTTCGTTTCGCTTGTCTAATTTTTTTTAATTACGTCTGTCAACAGGGCAGTAAGTCAATTCAATAGAAAACCAAACAATGGGTATAAGGATACAATAGAAATCACAAAAGCGTCTATGCATTTGCAAGCTCCAGTTCAACAGAGCCAAATATTCAACTCACAAAATATGGAAGGAAAGAGTTGTTGAATAATACGTGTATTTATATTCATGTGTAGTGCCAAAACACTTGCATGACTAAATTTTCAAGTAAAAATGAAAACTTTTACCACCAAACAACGAAAACCTGTTTTATATTAATGGCGATTGTAGATCAACATCAGCTTACAATACCCTAATCCTCCGTTCGGTTATCAAAAGGCAGATTTGTATACAGACTGTCTATACAGAATTGTTACTCTCAATAACCCTTTACCACTGTTAATAACATCAAAGCCCCCTATTTATTGGAATGAATTCATTCATATGTCACAAAATGCAGCAAAAATATTTTTCTCGTAAAATTCAACGTTACGAGAGATCGGATTCGGGTCATCTACGAGCACATCTCTAACCAAACCTAAGCTGTCGATTGGTGAAAGCAAATTTTTAAGAAGAGGTATCATGTATACACACACAGACAAACAGTGTTACCAAAGCAAAGATATAAGATTCGCTGCTATGTCTCATTTAAACAAAACATATTTCTTCCACGTTGGCGCCCTCATTTCCCGTCCCACCGTTTATTTTGCATTGTCTTTCAGTCACAGCCTTTTCGCAGTGCCGGCTGTCCATAAGCGAATGCAGAGAGGTATTTTAGTTTATGGCATTTACAAAGAAAGGCCCATTTTAAATTGTGGTGTGGGTATTTGTGTCCAGATCAAATACATTACTTCGTTTCTTACAATATTACACCATCCAATTAGTCTGTGACATTATACCACTGACTACGTGTGTAAATATTTGATAGTAAATGGCAAGTAGAAATCATTTACACACCTACCTTGGTACACACCATTCATCACTATATCCGCTTTGCTTCTATTTATGTGCTGTGGCAAGCTTTACATATTGCTTTTAAAGCTTATGCCAAAAAAGACCACCCGTAGAGCTGTCATAGTACGAAGAAGAGAAAGGGAAAACTGGATATGCCAAGGCAACATTCTCTCTACAAAAGGCAGCAAAAAGTGAACAACAGCATAGCGCCTGGAAAAATGAGACCTTGATTCATAAAACATCAAGTGCACTTACCCCTCGTACAATAATAGCGAAAGAGCGCTCATTGCTGATACATAATCTTAACATAAATATCTATGATGCTCGTATTGTAAACACGTCAATATGCTCATAGATTGCTTATACTGGCAATATATGGCATCGATGATAGTTGCGCGCATATTGTAAAAATCTACATTTACGTTGTCATACCATTACAGTGTTCATCATCATCGCAAGTTGCCAACTGCTTTGTAACTTTTTGCAACTTTGCGAGAGAAAAAAGTGAAAGAACAAAAAATACCAACTAATCTTTCCCTATCCGGCCTTGTCTCAGCTCTTTTTGGATAGCATCTTCATTCGTTTGTCAGACACAGGCCCGTGTAAACGCGTCCGTCGTAGTGCAACCACGTTTTCAGCGGAGGCAGTCGCCCAGCAAAAAGTTTTGAGAAATAAAGAAACGTGAAGAGGTTGTAATTGTAATTAAGATAGTTGTAATTTAAATACTTTCCAACAGAAAAAATAAAAAGCACATGGGGTTACACAAATGAGTTTCGGCTGCGTTAGTACACCAATTAGAAAACCATCATTAAAGTATTTTGCATTTACGTTGGCTGTTGGGACCGAGTGCGTGAAATTAGTGTTGCAGTAATTTGAAGCTAAAAAGATTCTTTGGTTGCACATTAGGCAAGTTGCGAACGGAGATAACAATACCTACATGCACTTGCATTGCATGAGTTTTTTTGGAAGCCGCATTTACCTACAAAGCTGCAGGCAGTTACAAGCAAAGTTAAGTTGCACACGACAAGTTTTCTTGTTTTCGGAAATTTCTTTGGGGAATCTGACGGCTTGAAGAAACAGGCAGACTAGGGAAATTCTATCACTGACTCTATTCATACACAAAGTAAAAAAAAACTGGGGAAAAGACGAAGGCTTCTGCAAACCCAATATGCGGCGCTACCTCTTTTTCCTTGTACATATATATATATCTTGTATTCTTCCTTGTACACATGCTTGGAAAGCTCCGCAAACAACTGCATGATAAGGAATATTACTTTTTCAGCCTAGTTCATATACTAGCGTGTTATGCTGCGGTCGTGGAACATATAATCATATATGCATTGAAACGATTTAATATACATACATTCGGCAGCAAACTGTACGGATGCATATATACATATATATATATTTACGGCTCGTGCTTGAATCGGTATGTGGGAGAGTAAACCTGAAATGGCTATCACACAAAAGTTCCCGTTTTCTACTCTCCATGAGCGTGTAGTAGTACTAAAGTTTAGTCCTGTTGTAGTATATGTCAGCATATTAGGCATTTATAGAAACATTTTACTTCACCTTGGATTTCTTATAGGTACATCTCCCTCATGATATTTTCTGGGTATTTTGGATACGGCGGATCAATATTTGTGTAGCGTGTGTGTAGCGGGATTTTCACTCCTCCTTCTCTCAGTTCCCTTTCGACTTCAGTTTCTGCTCATGGGTCTTCACTGAAAAATTATTTGGCCATCATGAGCAGACTGAAAATCCTCTGGTCTGTCCAACAGTCATCATGTTGCACAGGTGGAGGGTCCCAAGGGTGATTTTGGCTTTCAAAATCAAAGTCATAATGGTCTCTTTTATAAATTCTTGATGGTGAAGCAAAAATCGCAATTTTTATCCTTTTTATTCCTATTTTTATAAGAAAATAAATTCTGATTTTTTTGTGTTCTGGTATCTGTTATCGTATACTGTAGCAAAAACAACGCATTCCGGTTCCTCGAGAGGAGGCTGCGATCTTGTAGTAAAGAAATCCCAATAATATACCTGTTCCCAGAAAGAAGGCCATTTGACATCATTTCTTCCTGCAATATAAATCTATTCCAGAAGTACGTTCAACATCAATTCCGTGCAACCTATAACCCTTCCCCATCTAAGTCTGTGTTCTCTTCAACCGGTGTAAATGCTGGGAAAATGACGTCTCCAACGTTTACAAGTATACATTGTTCGTCTTCTAGAGTTAGACCCTCTTTTTGTAATTTAGGTTTAGTAATTTGTTGACAAGTTGTGAGTGACTTTTGTGCGCCAATTCTAAAAACACTGGTGCCAGGAGAAACCACACCAATCAACATGCAGGTGGCAACAAAGCCACAAATTATCGTCAAAGGCTACCCGCAAAAACTCTCATTATCACCATAAGCAACTAGCAAAGAGTAAATAGGCCGCAAATTCGTCACTGTATCGAAATAATCATATTAATCAAGGAGGGAGGAGTAAACGCAGCAGTAAGTAATCAGCGAGTAATCGATCAAGACAAACGCATACACACACAAAGCTATATATTTTCTTCTCTTGAGTCTGTGATGGTATCATCTTATGCCACCGCTGCCGTAATGGATAAGGTTATGGGACCTATACTTTTCTTTCTGGGAGGAATGGTTGTCGGTAGCACTCTGGTAAGCAATTACTTTCCTTCTATATATACTTACATATAATTTACACTTTCATTCATCTCTATTATCCTGTTTTTTTTGTTGATTATTTGTCAATTTACATTTATTATTAATAATGAATAATGAGATAACATAACGCCTACTCATTACACGCAAGAAGTGGTGGCTATATTTTGTAGAGAAGCCATTTCATCACTGCACTTTACTCTATTAGTTTAACCTTTGCACTTTTAAAATTTAGTCAATCTGTATAATATATTGTATACGTATTGTGAGTTATTCCTGCGTAACATCCGCATAATGCATATCACCCACAATCAGCCATTACATACGTAGTACACACTACCTTTATATCTAGTCATAACTCTGTATTTGTATTGATTGAAATTTTCCATTGACGTACTGACGTACGTACTCGCCACTCTCCACACATATTTTCCAATTGTAGAACGTAAAAGAGTATGGTCGATAGGTGTAGCAAATGTACATGTTTATTTAAACTAAATAATATAGGCGATTTTATTTTATTCTGTATTACTGAATCGTCCAGCCGTCGTAACTGCTGCAGGAAAAAGAAAGCGGAACTCGGTGATTTTTGTCCGACAGAGTGGTCGCTGGGAGTGTTGTGGGTCTGCCAACCAAGCCAAATGAATGAATTATTGCATTATTTATATCCATCTGTCAGGCTGCTTTCCCTTTTCTACATTCTTGGGTTGATAGTATTCTTGCATTACATTTGGTTGAATGATTTCCCTTTATATATTCCTTTTCTCGCCACATTTTCCTGTATTTCGTTTAGAAATATGGCAAGGAAATGTTTCGTCCACCGCCATCTTAAACAGTTGCGGTGCTATTGAAGCTAAGAGATTACGCAATGACGAAAGCTTGATTTATGATTTATGAAATCAATCTTAGCTTTAATACTGGAAGAGCTACTCAAATCAATTCTCATAGCGCCATTCAATCGTGGCCACCCGAATAAGCCTATAATACGAAAACAAGATTGCTTACAAGAGTACTTACGAACTACAATCTATTATTGACCGCAAGTAAGGTAACAATGGTATCGAACAATGAGGTCTATTATTTATTATAATATGTATTATATCTAGCCAACTACTGCCAAATATCATGCTGGTAGACCAGAACTACACCAGGTGAATAGGATACATTGAGTATTCGTTAGGCATGCACATAATATATATTAATATATGGCTGTCCCTATCTCAAAATGCGAGGTAATAAATATATTTGCATTGAAGAAAATGAAGAAAAGTCGTAGGAGCAAAAAAAAATGCTTCATACAAAATGTAATGATTTGGCAACGCATCCAAGCATATAAAGAGTGATGACATGAAAAGTAAGGCAGGTTCAACAAAACCTAGCAAGAAACCGGAAACAGGAATATTTCCATGCAAAGTTGGTGGTTTGGTTATCTTTTGACTTGTGTAGTTATAGAATTTGATTATAGCTCTGCTATGACAATGACATACCAGTAGAAACATGCCAGCCAACTACTTTGCTGGCTCTGTCGTCGTGGCGTGGGGTAAGGCTGTGGGAAACAATTTCACGTGTAGGTGAGACGAGACACCTTTTGACTAATCGTAGGTGATTTCATGCTAGATGTAGAGGCAGATTTAGATTTTCGAATTAATTTATGTGGTACATTGCATACAAAGCGGGAAAAACAATTTAGTGAGGCATGACCTAAAAAAGCCAACATATTTCCTGGAAGAAATAACTCTTTTCATGTGCAATCACGTGTAACTCTACTCGACCCGGTTTTAGCAGTAATGGCTTTTTGGCTTTAGTCATTATCGCGTTTGG
This sequence comes from Callyntrura sp. NNG-2020, assembly GCA_027744055.1. NCBI lineage: Eukaryota > Metazoa > Arthropoda > Collembola > Entomobryomorpha > Paronellidae > Callyntrura > Callyntrura sp. NNG-2020. The sequence goes on along the minus strand of JAHZNE010007888.1, from coordinate 8,998 downwards.
TTTCATATGAAAATATTAAATGGGACTGAACTGCCTTTACAAGATTTTAGCCTCTACTCTTATGAAAACAGGATTTAGCATGAGCCAAGCCTATAAAGATATGTTTTTTTTGTATTAGTGTGAGTAGGTATATGTGTTTGTGTATTACCTTGATGATTAAAAGTACAGATCAAATACTTGTCATTTTGTGTGAAATTAATAGGTAGCCATAGCGTGGTACATCGCTCACATCCGGTATTACAAGCCAAAACAAGACGCTGAGCAGAAAGTCGGCGAGCCTGAACAACGAGGTAACGCGATATTCCACTCTGAACATCATTAGTTTCTCTTCCTTTTCAAATTAGAAATGACAAGGATTGATGACACCTTCGAAAGTACCAATGCTTCTCGTAGTAGTATTTCTTATTCATAACCCAAGTATAATCATCTTAAACCATGTATAATAGAATTATCTAGCACCTGCAAACTTAATGGATGCATATTTTGTATGGGGTCACGTAGTAATTTGAATATTTCTGGATACCTTTGTGTACATTCAAAGTGGCATTTGCAGAAAATGAAGTGGAAGAAATTGAGACGGACAGCTGTCCTGTAATGGTTAACGACCCGAAAGGGGACTTCCTTCTAGAGGACAAATCGCAAATTGTGTCAATTGTCGACTTCAGAAGCGTTCCACGGAATGAGGGAGCAAGACAACAAGCCAGGCGGGAGCTCGTGATACAGATGTTGATAGCCGAAAGCATGACCAACTGAGATCAGCTTTACAAGCGGCTCAAACATGAGGAAAAGGCGAAAAGGAGGGAGGAGCGGCGTCGGTTAGCTAACTGTGCTCGGCTTCACTCTTCTGCCTCCACCTCGTCCGCGTCCACTACATCCACTTGTCGCAGTCTCCTCAGTCATTCCGAATTTAACTTTAATTATAATAACAAACTAAGTATTATCAATGACATCTCCTTCAATTACAAATGGAAGCACACTTTGAAGCACTGTATGGGACGTGGGGTAGTGGGGGGAAGTAGGAGCACTCTCCGTGAATCCGTCTGTTCCAGCACAAATGACCTGCACATCTGACAACCGCCTCAGACGTTAACGTTGATTGAACACCAAGCAAACGCTGTCGCCGACTCTACTAAATTGACTACACTCACGTATACTACGCATCACTATGACAGTTGTTTGGAAAAGTTCACAAAACTTAATTTTCTTCCACTTACGCTGCAAGTGTATTTACGCTTTTCCTTGTATGTCAATTTCACGATAAATATGCAATCAAGGGAACTACCATGACTTAAATGCGAATTGGCACATGCCTCTCACTTACACCATCATCGTCACGAAAAACGTTTATGTACTTCATTCCCTCTGCTAATGTGTGTTTCATTGTTACATCCAAAAAACAATATCAAATCAGACAATTGTCTCCGTTCTTCATTTTTAAAAAGAACACAAGTGTCACGCATGGTGCACTGTACAGATACACATACACAAACTCTAATCACACGTCAATGCAGTGAAAAATTCACGAACATTCAAAAATTGGAAACAAGACAGAACAATTTACTTGCCAATCTTGTATGGCATTATCATTACAAACTAAACTACATTCTTCCGTAAATCATGAAAATAGTGCTCCACATCTGCTCATCATCAGCATCCACAAAGCTGTTTTAAGACAAGCAGAAAGTTTATCTGCATTGATCCCTTTAAAATGCAATTGTCTCCCAGGAATAAGCACATATTCGCACAAGTTCTTCCAACATGAATTCTCAAACTTGTCAGTTCATTCAATAACTGTATTTATTTTTACAATTATTCCCCGTCCCTGCTGTGCGCATACGCGGTTATTGGTGCAGTTTTTGCACAGTCCACACGCAAACCTTTGAAATGGTCCTTTGAAATTATCAACGTCTACGCAATCTATTTTTTTTAAATACGCACTGTTGATCAGTGAGACACTTTCACAAACAGGTTGCTATAATAAATAACTGACCTGTTTCTCATGCTATATATAAAATTATAAGAATTACGTTACATGTAATATGCATAATCTCTCAGCTCCTAACTTTGAACTTCCTTTCACTTCCTATTCACTCCTGTTTATAGTAAGATTAAGTTGAAGACAGTCAGTGACGGAGTACAATTTTTAAGTTTACTTTTTTATACAACGACAGCCATCGTAATATCTGTATTCCAATTATATTTAAGTATTTAAGAAAATCACATATTGACAGTCGTTTAAGACAGCGTCTCACCTTATTAACCATAACGCACACAAATGTACGTGGCGTCGTTCATTTGTAAGGAAAGTATCCTACACAGGCATTTCCCTTGTACGATTTAAGACGATTCCGATTTTTAAGATCAAATCAACATTGGACCGAAATATTTAATTAAAAGTATTTATATACTAATGATAAGTATACAACTGTAAACCTGCCAGTCATTTTATATTAACGTTATACAAACAAAAGATTTATTGCGTTACATTGATAATCAAACATGACATACTAGTGTCTATAAGAAAACTCGACGCATATAGGTTCGGTAGTTTTTTATGAAATGGTGATAAAGCCTTTACACTACAAAGGTGCGTTTAATGAAAAATAAATAAATACTGTCTACGTATACATTTTAAGACATTATCAGACACATAGGTATATAGCAATTTCAAACCCACTTTGTGTGGGGAGATATGTAGGACGTCAAAATGCCTACTTGCCAGTCAGCACTTTTATTCCAGGAGCTGACTTACAAATCAATGTATACATTCCAATAAATTGTGCAGTTTCTCTTGGGAAAGAAGAAAGTCAAATTTGAAGCTGACTAAAATTGTGATTTCTATATTCAAAAGTATCACCTCATAATTTTAAAAATACTTAAATAATTGAGTCTCGTGTCTATAGTTGGGAATGCGATTCCGTCGGTATGCAGTTGCTCCATTGATTCCTGACAGTTTTTATAAGGAAAAAACACAAATTATTACAAATTACTTTACATTGTTTGGGTAAACTTGTTGTTAGTGAGTGAGTGAATGACCGGCACGAGCAGCCGAATATATCCAACAGCAATAATTCACATCTCAATGTGTTCCCGTTGGTTTCCTAAAATGTTTAGAAAATTAAACACAACCTAACTCCTTCATGGTGATCTCTTGTTGCCCTACCTACACATAGAGAGAAATGCCTTCCCTTGATGTCTAATAAATAATATTCAAGAAGTTTAAAGAGTGCAATATTAGAACACTATCAACACCTTAAATATCATTATGTAAGTACACAATAAATGTTCAAACGTTTGTGCTTTTTCTCTTTCAATGTTAATTATTAAGTATTTATTAACCACTACGACTGGAGAAATCTCTTTTGTGAACTTTGTTAAAAATGTGTAACTTAAGTTTGTACTAAAAGTGGTATATTTGAACGCAAGTTGTAGTTAGTTTTACTTCAATTACTGTATACTTGTAGTCATTGATGCTGATATGCACTTAAATTGATTACATCATTCAGAATGTTGACTCGACATAAACATGACTACGTATGCAAAACTAAAACATCAATTGAATTGTTGCAAAATAAGTAATTTAACATAATAGGCTGTAGTAGTTTAGTTTTTTAAAAGTTTCACAAAAACGGCGTAAGATGATCATTTATATATAACTATATACTATTTTTTACGTTTTACAGTTCCAGAAATTATATTGCTAATTATGAAATTTTTTTCAACAATGATGCCAAAATTTTAGCACGGAAAACTACCATTTCCACACATACACTGCTAATGATAATGTCTACACAGATCAATCCTGGTCAACTAATCGTATTTTTTCAAGAGACTCACTCGTAAAAGAACTACTTCTTTCCTACAGCTAGGGCAGCAACCTAACGGCTGACAAGATTTGTTGTCAAAGATTGGTTGGCCTGTCACTGTCATGTGTATGTTACAACGTGCGAGTGGATCATCACCTCAATCTTCCTTTCACTCCGAAAGAGAAGATAAATCAACTTTGACTTTAAACACAACAATCTACGAACTGTCTACAACCTACCTGTAAAAATATGATCCATCGGTCTAATCTAATGTTGTTTATGTATTTCTTTCTACCCATTGAGCCAGATGGGATTTCAAATCTTCGTTTTGAAACCAAATATTTGAACACTAACAATGCTAAATAGCTACTTGCATGTTAAGAACAACATTTACATATATAACTACTAACTAAAAACTGTTAAAAGATTGCAGTATCCGTAAGTTGTGATCAAATATACACATTTATAGATATCATATTGCTACTTTCCTTCAACGTCTTCAACACCATAACCTGCCAAAATACCCCAGCCACTCGGCACAAATTAGCTTTACTTGGGAAATAAAAAAATCAACTCAGCCTGTTTTTTGTAAGGCCCTAAGTAATATCGAATACCGACTATAAAATAACTCTGATGTTGAAACGGTCTTTTGCAACTCTACTCGAGATTCATTAAGTGCGTTGCATGCATTCGTATTTTAAAGACTTATTTTTTTCAATTTCTCCCTTCTTAAACCTCTAGACAAGTTAACTGATAAAGACAAATCAAAACTGCGTTTGTAGCACACATAAAAATCCAGTATTTGTTCCGTTTATTTTAGCTGTATTTATTTACGACTTCGTTAGTGTCACCGTAAACAACATGTTTAATTGTTTATCTGTAAACATATTATTAAAAGTAAGAATTGTACACTGCATGTATACACTGTATACCAACGTTGATAAAACAGTTATGTTTAATCGAGACAACTGTCATATCCTCTAAGTACCAGACTCACATAAATATAGCCTTACGCAATGTAGTAGTAAATCGTAACAGTTCACGTATGTAATAATTTGAAAATACGCAAATGATGCAGGTCATGTCACTTAATATATTGTAACTGTATAGAGTGAGTTAATTTTTGAAACCGAATACACAATATATTCATACTAACGATTTCAGTACGGACGGATTTACATGTACAACTCACATCATGTGGGAAAGCACAAGAATCCAATAAATGGTAACCTCAATCCACAACAACACATGATTTGCGCATGTATGTAATAGATGAAAAATGTTACGCATAGAAAAAAGGTTAAGACAATATAGAGTAATAAATATAATTAAACGGTAAAGTAAAAGTAACATCTGAAACTCAAACGCATGACTACGCTCTCTGGTTTAAACGGTACCTTAGAGACATCATAATTGCATGGGGTTGGAAAGTTACATGCAGCTTTATCCAATTAAAAAGAGACGAAAGTATATCTAAACATTAAACGATCATCGTTAATTTAAGTATCATCGTAATTAACAGGAATAATAAAATTACATTTTATCTAAACAATAACATGTAACATATACTGTCTGTAGGCCTTTACAACACCTCATGATTTCTTGGGGGATGATGCAATAATGCCTCTGAAAACTAAAATGCTAGTTTAAATTATACTAAAAAATAATCTAAAAACTCGAAATGAAATTGTGTTGCAAAGTGCACAAGACCTGGAGAGTGTCATGAATGGAATTTAAATAGCCAGGTAGTCTTACTTACTTTACATATATTTCGACGTTCATTTTATGTAAGTTATTCAGTTCATCTTCTGTTTACAATTGGAGGTATCATATAACTACAATGGAAATGCGTCTATCCGTTTCTATTAAATTTTAAAAAAACCTATTATTTGATTAACACGGGCAAGTAGCTTTCAATCCGCAACAACAAAATTAAACCGCTTTTCTTCTGTAGTTTGTGATACCTCCGTTGTTTTCACAATTTCTAAATATTATCAAATGATGTTTTAAATTGACTTTTTTTACTTTTCAAATTTATTTTGCTTATCGACGAATTTATATGAATACTAGAAAATGGATATGTTTCTTACACTTTTTTTATGTAAATGTTCTCTGTAAAATATCGGTTATTGTTTGTTGTACCTGTTTATTGATCCTTCTTACTTGTTTAATAAAAATTATGTACACTTAGTAATGCTGTGTGATTCCATAATGTTACTTTAACGTAGTTTGGTATTCTTAAACTGCTTCGTTCCGATATGTAGCGATATTTTAATGAATTTCTTGCAACCGTTAATGTTGAATGTATGTTATTATTCTTTAACTTTCTCTCGTGCATTAACACAATGCTCATGTCTAAAATAAGTAAATATATTTACAATGTATGTTTTACACTTACTGATGCAGAAAGCAGACCTGAACTTTGATATGGATTATGGATATAGTGCTCCTCCCACAGTCATCGATAAGGTCTAATTCTGTTCTGTGTCAACTTTTGCTGAAGAAAGCCTATAAACTCGTGTCCCATCAATAAAAGATGTAACTATATAACTATCTTTCACAGATGTACTTATTGGTAATATAGGACTCCAATGCGTCCAACCATTTCTTAAAAAATCTATGATCTATCTATTCAATGCATTAGTTTGATTTGTGACTTGAAATGACAGACAAAAAAGAAAGTAAAATATACATAAAAGACAAAACAAAACTTTTAATTGAATTTATTGCCACGCATATATATGTAATATTTTCTGGGTGCACAATGCATTAAATAAGTTTTGATTGAAAATTCCGACAAAACCAGAACCAAAAAATATAGGTAGTATGAAAATCCCTGTGCCTTAATTCAACCAAAATATAATATGAATGAAAGGAAATTTCTTCGAATGACTCGGTGTATTCACGTATGCCTTCACTTTCACAGTCTCTCACAAAAACTATCAGTTTATTGCTAACTTACACGTGAACTATTCACCAACCAACGATGTAAATACTTTGTTGAGTTTGAAACTAGGCAGAACGTTACCAGTCACTATTATTAATAATACTATTATTTATTAATAGTCACATTAAAATTTATTATTTAATTCAAGTCCATGGAGACAATTACAGAATATTGAGATGAATGAATTCTTTCAGGTAAGCCAGAACTTTTGATGCTCAAAAAGTTTGAGGATGGAGAGCTTCCTCCCCACAGCAAACAGAAAGTAGCTCTCACACCAAATAAATGCAATTTTATGAATGTCAATTAAACACTGAAAACGGGTTATACGATGCCAGAGCTAATGGAACTGCAATTTTAACAGTTTCGCAGGGATCACAACGTGATGTGTTTTTACAATTGTTCCATGTTGTGTTACACACTTCCTCTAACTCTCGATCCCTAAACATTTTGAGCACCAAAAGTTCTGGCTTACCTGAAAGAATTCATTCATCTCAATATTCCGTAATTGTTTCCATGGACTTGAATTAATACATATTTAAAAGGTTCCGGAAATTGCAAATTGAGCCAATAATAAACTAAAGATTTTAAAATTAAAACAAAGGCATGCGTTGTTTCAAGGTCCAAGTTATACTGCAAGTGCAAGCCGTTTTTGTACACCACGGAAACCTTATGTAGTTATTTGCATGGCATGTTACCATGAGAAGAAATACTTTACTAAAATGAATACATTGTTAAACGAATTCCGATTTGGTCATTTTTGCTTTTGTCTACACGGGCAGTATAAAATAATAAAGTGTTTGTGCCAATTTTTTGAAGACCATTCGTTTACATTACGGATTCCTTTGTAACCACGGAAACTACGATTTATTTCATGAATTTCAACTGTAATATATATAATGTAAGCGTTGCCACTGAATGGCCTTTAATTATTTTCATTTTTAGCAAACAAATTTAATGTAACCTACTAGCCCGTTCTCCAGCCACTGGGTGTATTACTACCTCTATGAATGAAAACAATAGTATCAAGATACGTTGATCACAACTTAGGAACATAGACGACTCTAGTAGTGTCTACTTTGGTCCAAACAATTAATCATTCGTCAGTCATCATTAAGCAGTAGCAACGGCGTTTGGAATAAATATTAAAGTGAACTGTGCGTAGTAACGACAAACAATGAACGAACACAAATAAAATTATTATTATTGCTTGCTTAGCAATTCTTCATCGCATGTGCATGCCAACATTTCCAAATATCATATAACTGACTTTAGACTGACTTAGGACTGGGAGCTGTTTTCCACCATGAAAACTTTTGCTTCATACTTCATATGCTATTTCTCTAGAAAATTAGCACGTACAATCCAAATTCTTTTTGTAAAACATTCACCAGTGCTAAATGATAATTATTTCAATTTCTATACCTGTAATAGGAGTTCGTTCGTACAACAATATTTTAATCTAAGCATCTCATAACAGTAAGTGGTTACATGGGGACAATTGCGATTTGTCATCTATCTATGGGTGGTGAGTGCACATGCACTAAAAGCAGTGAAAGCTGATTGCTTAGTACTCTTCATAAATCGCTATTAAGTAATGAATTCGCTTATTGATTTTACGTCATCTATCTGTCCGCCTGAGCAATACTTTAAGGATTCTGCTTTCGGGAAGTTATAGACCATTTGGAAGCCTCATTCAGGTCAAACCAAAATTTTTCGAAAAAATCGAAGAAAATATTTTCTTCAAAGTAAACTGAAGTATGTTGATGGATATGTACATTAAGCCATGCTACTCGTAAATGAAGAATTTGGTACTTATCGGTCAATGCGCTTGGGACCAGAGTAGGTAAACGATGAACATAAAAATTACTTTAATTCTCCATTTATTACATTCGTTACGTCTTATACCAGGAATTAAAGGAGTCCAATTTTATTATTTCTTAAAAATTCAATAAGACTATTTCAGTTACTAGAGAGATGAGATAATATGAAAAATATAGTCTCGCTCCGCTTCAGCATAAACATTTCTGGTTCCTGCTTTTTCTCAGTTTGTTGACCGGTTGTTGACGTTGTCGTCAACAACACAAGTTCAAAACTTGGAGTCTTCGTGAGTTTTTTCTAGACTCCAAAATTGTAATGTTTAGATGCTATGATGTACCGGATCTCATGGTTATAAGTAGACTGTAAAATTTTATGGGTCAAATATGCAAGAAAATATGCAAAAATAAAATCGTTTTTTCTATTAAAA
>JAHZNE010007887.1:0-27683 GCA_027744055.1 Callyntrura sp. NNG-2020 | reverse complement strand
GAGAATTATTGTCTTCCGTAGGGCCGGGAGTCGGCTCACTTAGGGCCTGTAAGTTATTACTAATAACAATATTTAATCTAATAAAGCTCGATACTAATATGTTTATTCTAAAAATGAAACGAGGGTATCTTTTGTGTCCTCTAAAATTATAATAAAATATTTAATTTTAATTGCCTCAAATATAAATTGCTTAGAATTTTCTCATCATACGCAATATACATACACTACTTCAGTACTTTAAAAGAGTTTATGGAAGTGTAGTATGTAGGCCATTTAGTTTCCGACATGTTGCCAGCGCGGGTTGCTAGCACATATACATATAGTGTGTATTTATAGTATCCTTTTTCTTGTACAGTTGACGAAAGAGTTCATAGCAAGCCATCTATCTTTACGTAAGCAAATTAACTTTGACTTTCAACGGGAATAATGTTATTTCTACGTTCATTTAATATAAAAATGAACACAATTTATGGCAGCAATTTATGGTTTTGTCTGTTTTTCACTTTGTAAGTTCATAAACCGGATTTATATCAAAAGCAGCATAAAATTCAAAGGTAGAATACATTCGTTTACACTGATCCTATTTTCCCACAACCCCAATCTTAATCGTGGTCGGTTACAACGACAACTGACAAACCCCCTTAAGCTGGAGTTATTTTTACTACAACTTTTAAGCTATGCAAATCTGGCAACCAAAGAAGATAGATGTAAAAGATGCTACTAAAAAAATCGTACGCAAATACGACAAAGAAAGAAAGAAAGGTGTTTACTGTTTAGTTTACTAGTGTAATTTAAATGGCAGAGATGTATCTCGTAATTGAAGGAATACCGATTTTATGAACATGCCGTATCTTTTACCTTTAACATGTACTTGCATTAACGTTATCATTATGCGTATTACGTTACCCTACGTTAGGTAATACTTTTGTTAGATGCCTTTCAAATTATACCGTTCATTCTAGTATCGTTTATGATAAACGGTTTATCAATTACTACCATAGAAAGCCTTTCTCACGTCTGCTCTTGATTATCGTTTTATGAATACGCGTGAACAATGAAAAACGCAAAAAAATTAAAATGCAAGCTACAATTGTATCAAATTATCAGACTTGGCTACTATGTTTGTAGTTTCTGGTTCCTCTTCACCTATAATACCCTGTTTTAGCAAGTCATCATCACAGACGCACAGGAAGTATCACCGGTTAAGGTTTTAAAAAAGTTGCACTTCGTCAAAGAAAATTGCAAACATTTCGTGTCAATTCTGGTACAAAACTACACAATGTATCAAACAGGGGGTTGGATAAATCTAACTATTCTCATGGTTTTCATGCATTACCATGACATTTTGGCCGTAAACAAGATTGGAGACAACATAATACAACAGGTACGTCACAATAATACTTGTAATAGTAGCCAATTATAAAATAAAAAATGGGGTAATTAGAGACACCCTTTAAATTGTGTGCTATATGCATGTATGCATGTATGTATGTACAATAATTTCATGTTGAACCCCTACCAAAATAGTTTTGTTGTTCTGTCTTCAGTTTAGAGCTAATGTCCGGGACAAAATCCCAAAATCTTCCAATCTGTCTTTGTGGATAGACGACGACCTGTACATAACAAATTGGTTAAAGTGTAAGCTAGTATGTATTGTTTTTTGTTGAGAAAATGTTACACGTTATGTCATATTGGCAATTTTTATTTTTATAAATCCCAATGTAGTGGGGTCTGGCAACTTGGAGAACGCAAAGTCCCGCTTTCAGCAGCATTTATTATGGCGCGATTCCCAAAAAATAGATTCGATTCATCTAGAGGATTGGTCAAGTATGTCCGAAGACTACCCACTATTTCCCGATACTTGGGATAAATTCGGGCGACCCTCAGCAGAAGCAATGTATTCAGATTGGGACATTCGCCGGGCCCTCGTTACTGGCCAGAGGAAGAAACTTATTCGATGGAATATTTATAATCAAGAGAAAATGCAAAATCGCTTGTTTGAATCGCGACGCTCCGGAAACAAAAATGTGACTGGAACCGCTATCATTGTTGATTGTCTGGGCATGAACGTGTTGAAGCAACTCTGTATTGCCTGCCAAGGAGTATTCCAGACACTCGGAGAAATATCTCAAAACCACTACTACTACTTGTGGGAGCGCACCTACATGATCAACAGTAGGTTAAGAAAATTAAATACATATTTTATTCCGATGTTCAAGGATAGTTTTGTAATAGTCGCATTTAATTGTTTTTTTTATAGTGGGGCAGAATATGAACACAATGATGAAGATGACATTTCCACTTTATAACACAGCAGGCTATCCCAACAAATTCCAGCTTCTTCGCGGTCGATTTGAGTGGATGCCAGTGTTGAATAAAAATTTTGATGTGAGTCAGCGCAGCGTGAGATTGGGTGGAACAAAAGTAAGAACCTGAGAAAATAGATGTGCGCTGTACGGGAAATTACATATTTAAGACAGATATTGTATTTATTTTAGTATATGTTGGTTTATGAGATGTAGTTTCCAAATTTATTTGCGGTACAACCCACTTAAGTGTAATTTTATTAGTGTTGTACGAAGTAAAGTAAACATGTATCTACAAGAAATAATATTAATTAATGTTTATACATTATTATATTAGTGTTACCCTGTGATGCTTCAGTAGCTCCAAGATATCATGTTGTTATACCTTTAAAATCTAATCCTTTCACAATTTAGACCATGAATCAACAGTGCACAATGTCACAAAATTATGGGAAACATACAAAATAAATAAATATTTCCATGTATATTTTGCCGTGGTTAAATTTTCAATGACGACGACAATGCATTGACGACAATGGAGCCATGGCAATTTGTAATTCATGCAAACACTGCCGCAAGATATAAGTGGATAACACATGCTTACTGCTTACACTCATTAGTGCTATTCTGCTAAAAAGCGGAGATACTCTCATTCTCTATCCATCTTTGCCATCTTCAGCCTTTCTTGACCCCATTGTATTGCGAAGTAGAGTGTTGTTAGATATGAAGTTAATGAATAAAGGTAATACAATCAATAACTTCACACTTTTACTTTTAGATTAACGGGAGCAGTAAGCTTCTTCAGCTGATAAAATATAATCTTCAAAACAAAAGTTTGTTTTACTGACAAGTAAAGTCAGGAAGATGCCAAATCAGATTTAGTTAATATTGACATGATTTATTTCTACCTATAGATCCATTTTACAGAGTTGCATTCCTCTGTTATAATGTTTTGTATTTTGCAATACCTTTTATACAAAATATTAAAAATTTTGAGGTTTGGGGTTTTAGGGACTAAAATTTTAAATAATTGATGACTCCTTAACTTTTCGAAATTGTACGTACATTAGCAAATTAAATACTTTTGCACATTAATATAAATGCGCGAGAGAAGGTATAATCACAAAAAAGTATTCTTGGCAGAAACCGTCAAATTCTTCGAGACTTATCGTGATTACCGAATAAGAGACACCCAGACAAACATATAGACTATTTTCGTCGTTGAAATAATCTCCTTAGTAAGTATCACATTAAACACATGGGATTCGGTACTTTATATTTTCTGAACCTGAAATCCTTTACAGTTTTGCATTTCTATATAATTAGCGTAACTACAAAAATATAAAATGCAAGTGTGATTTAAACACTACAAGTTGTACAAGTTGAATTGAGACATGTACATAAAACAAATTTCAGAAGCATTACATATTCATTGCCAATCAGATTTACGCGTTAAACGTTCTGAGGGTAAGTTTAAATCCACATTAACCTCCATTTTAGTGGGAAAGGTGGGCTCAACTTCTATGCTATACTTGTATGCCATTTACCTGTTACAAATGTTTGGACGACTGCACAAGAAAGATTGCGTTTTAACTCAAAATAAAAAAAACGCTGTACAAGTAATATATGAAACTACCTAATCTTTTCTATATTCGAAAGTTTTGTTAGGGGAGAATTGCTTAGGAAGCTATAATCATCTCTCAACATTCCGCATTGCTGCGTCAAGCCAGCTCGTATCATAACTAATTATAGAACAAAAAACTTATATAAATTTTTTCCCGATATCTATAGAAATTTGACTAATACGGAATAAATGCAAGGCGTAAGCGTATTATGACTCCCGGCTGCTTCCCATATAATCACATGGTATCATGCATAATCTGCTGCTGGATGGGTAGAGTAAATGCTACACAGCATAATGAATAAGTTTACCACTTGCTGTAGTGGAGCTTATTGTTTGCGCTTTTGAAAACTAACCCACAAACCAAACCAGACCAAATGGCCGTGTAGACTTTCCGTTTTACCATTTTAAATATCTAACTATAACTAAATATCTATGTTAGCCTTAGCTAGAAATTAAACACACTGAACGTGTTGGATTAACTTGCTAATTTCGGCGAGGGTAGACATTTGAAAATTTTGTATATAATATTTCTGAACTGCGATTGATATATATAAATTCACATAATTTTATATAATAAAAGATTGCTTTGTACCTTGACCCCTTGCAAACTAGGTGCGGCATAATAGTAAAAGAAAAATTCACTCCCAACTACGGTTAATACTGTCGGAGCGTGTAAGCTGAGTTGAGGCATCTAGATCTGTGTTTGCTCTACACCGCACTACTAATTATAACTTGGGTTCTGGTTCTGGGAGTACGTAATAATAGCAGTCTCTGGTCATTTCGTCATATGGTGTTATATATATTAATATACATATTTAAACGTTCCCTATATGAAATGAAACATGTTATATAAGAAAGTTGAATAGACATGTTGTTCGGTTTCTAAAATTAAAACTGGCGTGTTTATACAATCATGATTTTGTTACGTTCAAATATTTACAAAGGTTACCAGTACAAGTTCTACCTAGTCTTTTGCCGTTAGTTAGGAGCCACTAAGATGTCTGAAAGAGTTCAATGATTTGTCTTGGTTTCTCAAGTTCTAATTTAATTTAATTTTTTTAGTTGCTACTAGTACACCGACAAGTAACGGTTACCAGTATTGCATGACAGCCCAGAACTACTTTTTGCACCTTTCATAATTGACGTCAATTTCGTTTCCTCTGTTACAAGACATATACAACTTTATCTTTAGCCCTTCAAATGGAGAAAACAGCATGTGAACGTTTGCCTATGCGCCTCTCAGGAAGAGCATCTTTCAATGCTTCATTGTACAGTTAGTACAGTACAAACAGTACAATACGCTACACATTTGGAGTTGCTGTAAATACAGAATGATCATTATTTAATGTATTTGTCTTCCCTTTTTCAGTCTCTCTCAATTTAACTTGCATTGGCTTTCCTTAAAAGTGCAGGAGAACATGTAAGTCAGATTTTCCCTGAGAACGTCTTGCCACTCAGTTTCGTTTTAGCTTGTTGAGTGTTGTGATCAACTGGTGCAACGAGTAATTCAAGTCCCCATGTTTAACTCAAATTAGGCCGGTACACAAAAAATCAGGCAAATTGAATTACGTGATGACTTCTCAATTATGCCTAGTCCAATGTTTCTTCAGAAATGATGAAGGGAGCACTGATAATTACTCAAAAATAATAATGTAGCTTGAGAATTTATTCTGCCGTAATATTTACTGGAGATGACATGCTATCTTGAAGTTCAACTAAGAAGTGATATGATACATATTATTAAACTTGAGAACATTTACAATTTACATATTTAGAGTAAGGTAGAAGGTATTCGTACGAACAGTTATGCAGCGGAGTTTACAATAAAATGGCAAACAAACTCCTAACGCACTCCACCCCTTGTATATGTTTGCTGGCTTTGTTCAACAATCTTTTCTTTGTCATTTTTTCTGCATTTTAAAAAGCGTTTGTGTTTGTGTGCAGTTTAGATGTATACTTTTCTGGAACTTGGAATCTCAAGTGAGCCAGAAAATGTAATGTCTATGCTCTGTTCAAGTAATTAGGAATCATGTATTAGGTTGGTAGGTTAGGTAACATTCATAAATGTATCATTGCATCATCATCGACCAATCGACCATCTTTACGTATTCTACATGTTGCGTTTCATGTGGTTGCATGCTCCCGTTGTTGAAGTACATCAACATGAAACAAAATAATAAGTTTTCTACGTACTATTTAGCCAACGCAAATAGAGACAAAAGTAAACTGCTGTATTCAGTGCAGCATACAACGTTAAGATTTTCCAGTCCGCCATGTACTTGGAGACTTGAGAGGATAAGGTAATAATGAAATGTAAAATTGTTGTGTGCAAATATGTCTACTTGTACCGCGATAACACGACACATACTTTATGTCAAATTTGAACTGGTTTGGACGATACTCTGTGAAACATACTTCCAATGACCTCTTTGCCATGTATCAGCACTAGACTTCTACTACGAGTAAGAACGTTCCTGAGTTTTCACAGAATGATTTTCATTTCAATTTGTTTAAAAATTGATGCTTCATGTACCAATTCAATAAACCAGCGTTTGTGTATCTGCATGACATGCATGCATGGGCAAATATTTTCGAGGTGATCTTACCACTTTATTAGGTAATTTCCTTGTTAAATTCCAATATGCTCCCCGGTTTGCTTATAGCATTTTATAGTTCATTCAACATTTGTAGTGCTAACCAAATGAGCACCTCTGACGGCATAACTTAATAAGATTGAAAGAATAACAAAGCTTGAAATATTGAAGCTAGAAGCTGAGAACGATTTTGGATTCCAGATGATAGAACTGACTCAGACCTGAAGAAAATCACGCTTCCGAACAGTGATTAAATAAGAACTAAACTATGGATTAACCCCAAATTTGGCACACACATACCTTGGGTCCATACAACTATTGTGTGTGAAGTTGGGCTCCAGGTCTACCCCAGGGGGGTAACGGAGGGGTGAAATATTAAAATACATCGGAATTAAATGAAACTTGGTACAAATGTTAGTCATGTATAACAATAACGTTTCACAAATTTTGGGGTCAATTCGTAATTTTGTTCTTAGTTAACTACGATCATTAGTTTATTCTGCCAATGCCTTCGTATTTGTAATGCATTGTGTTATTCTTCAGGGCTACGTCATCAACTACCATCTGTTCTTCAAAAAAGTTTGTTTACAAAATTTATAAAGCAAGTGGCCAGGGCTTGGATCTGATAAACAAAGCCTGCAATATCTTGAATAACTAACTACTTATACTTTTTCTTTTTCCTTCAAAACTTTATGCACTTCCGGTGAATCATTACTACAAAAGTTGTGCAGCGAGTAATAGGTCAAGAAACTAGTGTTGAAGTAGATTCTTGTTTCATGATCCTATCTGACGATGCACCTGAGGCGGGTTGAACTAATAATATTTTATTTCGATTTATCTTTACTTTACCTTATTTACTATTATAGCTATGCAAACATGTACGTCCTTATACTAAGTAATTCGTATTAAATCTAGCTGGCATGATTGTGGACATCCTTGTTTCATTCAAATGAATATTCTACTCGGCATAAGTGTACATTATTTGCAATCTGAACTGGACTGATTGCTGGTAATGAATTTAAGCCATGACAATAGTTATATTACGAATGTAGTCTGATATTCAATTACGCTATAAAGGTCAATGTTTTTGAAAATGCTACTACTACTAGTTCAAAAGCGGTACATGGTCACAGGAATACTTTCCGTACAAATTACGTCCGTGCCCAAAAAATTTCCTTCAATTGGCTTCAATGTCGCATTTGTTTCCAGCGCTGCTAGCGCTACACTGCAGCTGTGCTCAAAATGCAAAGTTTTGCATGCTATTTCTTGGTTAAGCAGCTTCAAACACAATAACATCAAGTTTACCATGCAATAGCTTTTACACATTAATTTTTTTTTACCATTTTCCCATTAATTGCGGATTTCACCTTGTTGAGCTTTTATCCATTCGTTATTTCCATTTTTTCCTGCAATATACCATTCTACAGTCAAAGCATAACAACTGTTAGTTTTGTGCAATGCCACTACGGAAGACAAAGCAGTAAAAATTGTATCCATCTACTCACATCTTCCCAAGTACATTTACGTTGTAATTTATTAAATTGATTGTGTCAACTATTATAATGTTGTCTACACTGACCTCAAGTTAGCAGGGAAAGAGTTTTGCTTCAACTCCGAATCGGACACATCATACTTCTAATAAGCATCCCACAGTGTAACCATTCGTAGCCAGCGCTGTTCGAGTTATCTGGATAACACTTGCAGGTTTCAGCGGAGCGTGACTGCCATGGTAGCCTTGTTAAAGGTAGTGTACCGAAACGATTTATTTTTCTTTCCTTTTTTGGGCCTGGGATAGCAAAATAGTGCAGGATACACTGCACAAGTTCTGCGTCTTTGCCCAACAACTATCATTACGTTACCGTTGTTACAAGGACGTGGCGCCTTTTTGATAATGGCTATATAATCTGTGGAGATACCAAGAATAATCGAATACAGAAAAATCCAGGTTTGTTACCGATTTCAAAAGAAAACACGGGTTGAACGAGAGAAATGCACTTTTTAAATCGATGTAAAATAAATTTGTTCATGGAATAGTGTATACACTAGTAGATTTCGCGATTTTATTTACTATTGAAAGGGGTCATATGAAACCCGTTTTAACTGAATTGCGAAGCTTTACAATATTCAGTGTACCAATGTACCATCACATTTCCAAAGCAAGACTCTCAGGTGTCAGATTAGTACAACGTAACTCGCCGACACAAGGGAGTAACAGCCGAGTATTAAAAAAGATGAAAGCGCTTCGCGTTGTCTCACATTTCCCTTGCGTAGGCATTATGACTGTTACAACCTATCAACAATTTAATGATGCTCCTTTTTCTTGTACAGATTACGAAAGAGTTCATAGCAAGCCATCTATCTTATGATAAGGAAGCACTAGTTTCCGCTTTAATTTTTCTCTCATCGGCTAGGGAGCATCATCGCTGATAATGGATTAATTGCGCTTATATATTTTTCCCTTGGTGAGTTCCTAAACCGGATTTCTCTCAGGAGCAGCATAAAAATCAAAGGTAGAAGATATTAATTCATACTGATCCTATTTTCCCACACCCCCAATCTTATTCGAGGCCAGTCAAAAGTTTTCTGAAACTTTGAAATTTTTCGTGTCAAATATAAATAGCAATAAAATAATGAGTACCTTTCCAAGATAACAACCATGCCTAAAAAGTGGTTTTCAAATACAGTGCAAGCGTCAGCACAGCAAAGAGCCCAAGTTGTTGGAGAATACACGAAAAGAAAAGTCAGTGACTTTAAATCTTTTCACTGGCACCGACAGACAATGGTATAATGGCTTCCAACGTAAACAGGGGATGGTAATGAATTAATAAATGCTCATTTCCGTAAGCGCAACACATTGTACTTCTGAACATTACATGGTATAAAAAAATTAGAGTTGTGCATGCTTGGATACTTTTGTGATTTTGCTCTTGATTTGACTCCTTCCATGTATTTCTTCCGATCAATTCATTAATAGATACTACGTTAGCTTGGTTTTGATTGGGCCCTACGTGGGAAACTACACCTACTACGGCAGTAATAATTGTAACTCGCCTTACTCACCGGGCAGGCACCGCATGGTAAAACTGACAAGTAGCGTTTTTTGGCGATAATATTTTATTTTCCCAGACAATTGTAAATGACTATACTTTATTATGAACAGGCCTCGCTGGTGGATTGGCTGTACATCGGAGCGGGGGGAGAAGATCCCCAAGTCCAAGTCCTCGGGGGTTCTTTTCCTTAGCAATAATTATAAAACGCAATGTCCCTCATCCTGAGATCTAGTGTGGATATTGCGCACTCTACCCTTAATAAAGACAATGTTTGCAATGTAATTTGCTATAGGCCACGGGCATGAAAACTTTCAAAAAATAAAGATTTACCGTTATACTTTATTGTGTGGTTTTACATGACAGAGATTGTACACCTTCTATTTCTGCGGTGGCGGTAAAATAATCAATGATATTTTTAGCAGAATGTGTCTGCATTACGGCAAACTCAGCAAAGATGTCATAATTTATACATACTGACTACATTACAGTTTTATTAACTACGGAGAGCATTTTAATGCTAAAGTAGTTTATGCGATCAGTATGTTTGACACAAAATGATATTGCAAACGATAAGGAGAGAGAAGAAAAGACAAGAGAGGTTCAAACGAAGCACAAGAGTGCATGTGTGTGTCTGAGGAGATTTTGTCGAAGAACAGGGAAGAGAGGGAGAGAGAGAAAAATGCCTCGTCGTGCACAATTATATTCTCCTTTTCTTAACTGTGCAAGAGATAATTATATGGTGATTCTCTTAACGAATCTACCTTTCTTCTTTGAACAACTTGAATATGCATAAAATACGGCGGTATAGAGAGAGAGAGAGAGAGAGAGATAGGCAGCCGTGTATATATGTTTTGGGTAAAGGCAGTACAGTATTTTTTTTTCTTTTATTCATTCAACAGAATCCGTATAAAGGAGAAGTTATATAGAATATTATCTGTTCGTCTATTATCCTCTATACAATGGGATTCGTGATGAACACGAAACTTTTTTTGGTTAAATTCAAACGAGAAGAGAGAGAGAATAAGTCCCAAAGGCTTTATACCTTCTTACGTTTTTCTCTCTTCGTCTTCGCTTCTCCCCAGTTAACTTTGTATAAATCTTCATGAAACAAATTACACTTCTCGTAGTAGTGGTGGCTACACAGCACTAAAAGTAGCATAGAAAGACAGGAGGAGAGATATAGATGAAAAGAGATTTTTGTGCTAATATTCCAATCCAAGTTGAATTACTTGTATGGATTGCCATTATTTCACTTTGGTTAAAGTTGGTAGTAGTGGTACTAGTAGGGGTATTAAGTAGCATAGAGAGACAGGAGGAGAGATATAGATGAAAAGAGATTTTTGTGCTAATATTCCAATCCAAGTTGAATTACTTGTATGGATTGCCATTATTTCACTTTGGTTAAAGTTGGTAGTAGTGGTACTGGTAGGGGTATATAGTATAGTATGAGGCTCTTTCAAGAATCCACTCAAACACTCTTTCAAATGGTAAAAGAGAGGAATGGATGATGATGAAATGCACGTAATGGTTTTATACAAAACCTGGTTTGGTGAAGTGGAGAATGATACTGCGAAGTAGTAAAATGTTTTTTTTTCTCTTCTCTTCTTCTATTGTTGCGGCTGCAAATCACGATTTAGTAAGTAGTGAGTAGTATACCATATAAGACCTTCAAAAATTTTATGCACGAATCAGTGTAAAACACGATGAGATCGCGATACCAGAGCGGAGAGTCGGTTAAAACTTGGAAAACACACACGTGAAGCCAGAGAGAAAAAAATCTGAAATATTATATATATATACACACACAAAATCTAAACGTGTTTTGTGTTCTTGAACTCCCAAAAATTCTACTTAGGCAGGCAGAAAAAAATATATTATTTACTGCACGAACGTTCGACCTTAGTACAATTAACAAAAAAATGATGCATAGAATTTGCAAGAAACGATTACGTTCTGGTTAGCAAGTTCTCCTTTTGCTGAGGAGTTGTGGATTCGGAAAATATTTCCATGTAATAATGACTGTGATGATGCCAGGCCGTAAATTCTATAAAGATGTTGGATAGTCAACTACACAGTGCTAGCTATGGTAGCGCTGCAAAAAGATTAAATTTCATTTATGAGCGTAATTCTACCATGAAGTAGTCTATTATGTTGTGCATTGCCTACTCCCTACATTGTGTATCCATCAACACTCTCTGTAATGAAAGTTTAGCACTTCAAATCTCATTTTATTACCGACATTAGGTCATGTAGTCTTATCGCCAAATGCGCGACGTTTCAATGTGTTTTCAAGGCTTATCTCCAAACTGAGAGTGACCAGAGAGAGAGAGAGAGAGAAGAGAATGTTGATTGTTGCATCAGCCTGTTCAATAATCCATTTTTTCTTGATTCTCAATAAATGAGCTGGTTATGGTAGGAGCGCACACATACATTTTTTAAAGGATTCGATAATAAAACAACTGAAAAAACTGAACTGAATATCGTTTTGCCACAATCAGGCTTCAACAACAATATATTTTCATCAAGTCCCGTCGTCGTCGTCGTCGTCGTCGTCTCCCAATTTTCTTTTCGTATTTTTCTCTCTCCATTCGATTCTTCTTCTTCTTCTTCGTCTCCTTCTGCCTGGCTCGATAGCATCATCCACTCTGACAACCAGCACCGCATCCCTACTCTCTTCTTATGCAACAAATTGTGACCAAGCGAATAAAACTCTTTTAAGTGAGCAAGACCATCATCATCGTCGTCGTCGTCGTCGTCATCATCGTTATAATGACTTACGAACCAAAACGATTCTTGCGGCTCCAACTACTTGCTACTTTTCTTGTTTCAACCAACATCGCGTCGTCACGACTCTCATCTCACCACTACTCACTAACCAGTCACTATACTATCACCACCGTACCACTATTAATACAAGCACACATACAAGGAGAAGAAATCATATTCCCTCTTATTTCTTGGGACGACAACGACAACGACGACCATCATCCTCACGATGATGATGATGATGATGATGCTAACATTGCTAACGTTGTTTGTACTTTGTACATGTAGCAGTCCTATCGTAGTAAGTAAACCAACGTATGTTTGTTGCAAAGCACATACAGTTTTTTTACTCATGGAAATGGAAGAAATAATCATCATCATGATCATCGTCGTCGTCGCATGATGATGAGGAGGTCTGTAACTTTTCATATTGCTGCTGCCAGCAGCGATAGAGAGACAGAGAGGGAGAGAGAGAGAGAGAAAAAAAAAGAAGACGAAGCATGAACATCACATCATATCATCAAGGGCTTTCAGCCTTCCTCCCCTCCATTATCAACAAAAGTAGAGTTAACGACTCTGCTAACCATAAACCCATCAGCCAAAAAAGAACCTAACTAAACCAAGTAAAGCCAGAAAGTACAGTATGTCGTCCATACACTTACATTCAGCGATGAGGATGATGATGACGATGATGATGATGATGATGATCATAATATATCCATCCACTTCTCTTGTTGTATACTCTATCTCTACACGTATAGTGTATATGCATGTCTACTTTTACACAAAAACACAACCTCTCCTCTATCTCCCTCGACATTCGTGTTGTTGTTACATATTTAATGTACATGTATTGCATTCATTCTTGTACTGCGTATTCTGCTGAAGAAGAAAAAAAACGCAGCTAAAACAACTGCCTTCAAACTTAAACATCTTGTTTCGTGAGTTCTTTTTATGATGGTAGTAGTAGTAATGGTAGTAGAAACGAACATGACAAAAAAAATGAAAAAGAACCTGTTCTTACAATAATATCTCTCTCTCTCTCTCTCTCCTTCCAAACTAACTAACCAGAGAGACGAGCACTCGTCCTGGTCTCTTTCTTTCTTTTTTTCGCTCCCTCACAAACAAAACGGAGGAGAGGCAAAGGCAAAGCTTATAATAATAATAATAATAGTAACAATAAATACCTTGCATTTTGGTTGCCGTATTACGTTACTATTAGTGTGTGTGGTAGAAAACCAACTTCACCACCACTCACTCGCGTTGCTCGCTGCTCCATTCGTAAACGTAATATTCGTAATACTTGTATTAATATAAGATATTACATTGAATACCAAAATCTTGTTACCAAATAACACCTCATCATCATCATGATCATCATCATCATCAGCATGATCATGATATACCAGGACGAGCCAAAGTTCCTAGGAATTTTTTTCAATGCGCATATTAATAGACTTCAGTCAAAATTCATTACGCGGTTCGTAACTTCTGAAAATTTTTAGGCAGGGTAAAGTTAAACAGAGAGAGAGAGAGAGAGAGAGAGACAGAGAGAGAAACGTGATTAATTGTAAGGGAATATGAAACGTAATCATATAATCCGCATTGTATCTCTCTTTCGCTGTTGTATTACTACTACTATGCTGGTACTACTTGTGTGACTGCCAGTTTTTTTGGAACTGCCATTGAAAAGGAAAATTGAATTCGTTGTCAGTCAGTCAGTCAGTCATTTCCATTTCTTTCATTCCAATGATGCCTTGTTTCCCACTGAAACAATATACAGCAATCAATGCTCTTGACTCATTGGTTTTCCCTTGTAGTTTCATTTCCCCCGCTCTGCCTTTCATTAAAATGGAGACAATTTTTGGGCAGGGATATTACAGCGGGTCGTCGTCATACATTTCCTCCATTTCATTGATGAACAGCCGGTAATGTGGATGAAAGAGTAAATGAATGATGACTGTATTATATGGGAGGACACGGAGAAAGCAAAAATTTGCATGGGCTGAATGAATGCACACATCAAACTTCCCTCTGCGAATTATGGAAATGAACTAATCTTTTAGAAACGTTGTAAAAATATATTCTCTTTGACGGCGAGTTTTTCGCATTGTCTCCCTTTTTGCATATAAAAATATGTTTGCCACGAAAAAAAAACACAATTTATTAAAACTTTTGCCTATCATACTCGCGATCTTTCCCCGTTTTTAGCTTTTTCTGTAGTGCCCTGTTACTGCCAGTAATGGGGGAAGGGTGTGAATAATTTTAATTAAATGCATCCCGCACCCGAATAATTTTTGGGCTACGACTACTCCACTGTCGATAAAAGTTGGCGCTCTGAGCAAAGAAATTCGAGTCGAAGGTCTTCTCTCTGGAAGGGAAATATGGATGAAAGTTTACCATTGCAAATTCCGCGGAGCGCGAAAATGAAAATGAATAAAAAAAGCGTAGATATTTATAGTGAGACCTATAGGATCTACTACTACCCCACCAGAGTTCACTTAAATTTAATTGATTCATCAAAAACAAACTTCCGACCGAATATATTAAACGGGTTTGTTTATAGAGAGAGAGAGAGAGAGAGAGAGGCGGCGCGCGGGGATATTAAAAAATTACCTTTTTCAAGGAGAGCGGTAGTTTGGCACATTAGGATGATTTGTTTGTAAGTTCCGTTTTAGAGTTTCGTGCGTAATTCCTTTCGTCTCGTCATTTTCCCAAAAAAATTGGTCAAGCAAGCAGACAGCGTTTATATACAAGTTTGCTTTCGCAATTTGCTATACAGTAAAAGCGTTTCCGTCGATGATGATAGACACTCCCACAATTAATTTGGAGAGGAAAAAAAATATGTACACGTGAAGAGGGATATAGATACGACCTTGTAAAAGCGTTTGTTAGTATACCTGACAAACTGGAAATGTTGTACAGGCAATCTATTAAAAAGCTTTATAATTTTTTTAGTAGAAAATTTGTTTTAAGGAAACAGCACGTAGTATAGGTACTACGTTGCACACATTTGATAGTTTGGTAGCAGCAGCGAGAGTCCCCAAAGTTTTTGCACACATCTACGGAAACAGACTTAAAAGAAACTACAACCTCTGACCTTGTATTGAAGGAATTGGGGTAAATCAAAGGAATTTCTGGATCATCGTAGTCCAGCTCAGAATTATATTGATCCTCTGTCAAATTTTCAGAAGTTGCTTTTATTGCATTTTCTGGTGGACTACTTTTTTCACTGGTGTCAGTTGGTGATGGTGACTCATCTGCGCTGCAAATAGTCTCATTGTGATCTTTTTTGCCATTTTCCCCATTCTCGTCCGTATTCAATAACGGCGAATGTTTAAGATTAGTAATGTCAGAGTTTATTTCAGAGGTTTGCTCGTGTGGTAAGTTATTTTCATCGTCTCTCAGTTCGCCCTCTTCCAAAATATATTTGTCTGCCTTGTGAAAATCAGTGCCATTACAAACTAATTGTGATCCGGCATTTTCTGCATGGTTTACCGAGTTAGGTAGTAATGATGGGCTGTCATTGGAAATTGCATTGTTGCTATTTTCAGGAGAGAGAGATCCTGCCTGCGAGAGATTCTCTTTGTTTGTCTCATCAATTTGAACAGGTTCAAGTGGTGGTAAAATATTATTTTCCACAGAAATCTCTATTTTGTCAGGCAGTACAGAACCGGATACACTTGAGTCTTCCGGTGATGGACAAATATTAGAAGGATTAATGTTAGTGAGTGGCGTTGAGAGGGAGTCGTCAGAATTACCTAAATTTTTGCACGAATCCCCGGCAAATTTGTCAGGCGAAGTGACTTTGGTTGGTGTAGGTGGACTTGACGGAGATCGGAAATGATGTAGAGCTTCATTTTTAGGAAGAAACGACTTTAACTGAACCACATTGAAGGAATCGGGATCAATCCACGATATGGAATGAGCCGGAGAAGGAAAGGCAGAGGCATCAAGGACACTTGCCGGTGAATACGGGGGAGAGTTGGTGGGAGTAGCCTGGATATTTACAGATGGTCTTGTATTTCTCCAAGAACTCTGAACAGCAGCATCAGTAGTAGTAAGACGCAGAGAAATTTCTGGTAATTGTCTGCCGGAAGGCAGACAAATTTCGTTCAGATTTTCCAATTTAGTTTTATCCGGAGGCCTGCTTACATACGGTGAGGGCTCAGGTGTTGATGGAGGCAGAGGGGGAGGGAGAGTAGGTTCCGGAGGTGGTGGAGGAAGTGGTGGCGGTGGGGGTGGAAGGTAACTAGGGTCTTGTGGTATAGCGACGGGAAATGAAGGTGTCCCGTTAGTTCCACTGTTGTATTGAGACAGATACAACGGGTAGTAATTGTACGAAAAGGGATGGAAAGTGGTCGCCGGCATATTCACCATTGCCGTAGGAGGATTGACGCGGCTGTTCTCAGTCGTCGTCTCCTTTTCATCGAGAGACTTTTCCATCAACGGAGCGTCTGTTGGATTTGATTCATTTGTGTTGCTTTCAGAGATTCTGGAGGGTTCCTGGTTTGGAGCTGACGGATTAGAGTGAATTGGCGCAGACTGATTGGAGTGGTTTGGCCCAGACTGACTGGAGTAGTTACTGTAGGCATTTTGAGCATTCGCTGGAAAATTCGGAGGACAGCTATTAATACTGCTGATATTATTACCGTTATTGCTATTAAACGTCGCACTATTAACAACATAACTCCAATATTCTTGCTGCTCCCTTGTTGAGCCTTGCGAGGGCACACCGCCAGGCGTAAACGCAAAGACGGAGGTACCGTTAACTACAGAAGACGGAGAAACTGTATTCGACAAGTGGAGGGTGGCAGAACCCGCTGGAGGAATCAACGGAGGAGGCGGTGGTGGAGCGTACCACATTTCTTGATTGCGCAAGAATCGGGAAATTGACGTTGGGAAAGGATGTGGTCTGTAATTAGGAAGGCGGTTAGGATGCCGCTCTGACTCGGGCGTCCAATTTGTAGACTCTTTCGCCTCCATTTTTTAAAAGGTTCGAGTTAATTTGATAAAAAAACTAACTTCATTATCGAAATGGAGTGTCGAGACGGTTATCAGGGCGATAAAAGACGACAAGATACCGGTTGTAACGCGACGTGGCAGAAAAATGGCGTATGTTTCAGTCTGCTTGCCTGCAGTATATTGCAAATAATTCCGACCGAATGCACTTAAGAAAGAAGAGCATTGCGTACGTTCTCTCGAAAGACAATAGCATGACGCAATTCCCTGCAGTTAAACTGAAACAAAACTGTGGTCGCTTCATTGCACAAATTAACTTTTGCCTTGAATTGGAAACAATGCAGTCAAAGGAACGTAAAATGGCGTGTCTATTCATTCCACAAACGACGAACAACTGACGATGAAAAAAATAATTAACACAGACTTCAACCTGATAAAAGTTTTAAGTTTTTGCCAACTTGAATAACACATTATTCTTGTGATATCCTTGTACGTACTAATTGATAAAATGTCCCTGATTGACTGATTTGTATGGGTAGATACATTACCAAGTAAGTATTGACGTAGCATAATACGTTTGTATTTTGTATACAATTTTTAAAAAAATGTCTCTCTCTCTCGCTTCCTACCAATATATCTCTTGTTCCTGCTGCATGGTGGTGTGGTGACAAAGTTACAAGTTGTAATAAACACAATTTGCAATAAACTCTCTTAATGTCTCATTATGACAGAGCTCAAATTTCACGGAATGCGGAGACGAAATGACAAAATGGCACAGTAAAATGAGCCTCGGCAGAAAATTTCTTGGTTGACGAGCAGACCAGGCTACACTGAAAACCTCCATGATGTGGCATGTTAACAAGGAACAAAAATGTTCTTAACAGGAGCTTTATCAATTTGTTTGTAGCCTTCAAAACAAAGTCCAAGCGACACTTGACATAATCATCCATATTACGCATGTATGCACATATATGCTGCCTCAATTCCAAACTAGTACAAATGGTAATGTTTCAGTCTTTTCGTTTCGAATCTCGCGAGAAACATATATGTATATCTGCTTTATCTTCGGCAGATACGACTCTCTTGTCTTGGGTTTCTATTCGAACTAAAATTGCATTTTAGCCACACTCGTTGTACTATTTACAATGTGGAGGTTTCCTGTAGTTAAATATTTTCTTACATGTTGCCTTACACACCACAACAAGAGATACGTACCGCGTGTGTGTGTGTGTGTGTGTGTGTGTGGACTGTGTACCCGCATCCCAATTTTATCAACAAGTCCACCCAAATAAGAGTGAAAGAATCGTTAACAAGAGAGATTCTTAACAGCAATTACCCAGTTTTATGACATTTCTTTAATGGCTAAATCTGAGACGTTTAGTAACTCCACTCAACATGGCAAGTAGTAATCGCTTCTTCTCCTCTCTGAAATCATCCTGGGACGCACATAAATATCGCATGTCTCTCTCCTTCTCATTTTCCTCTGTGGATAAACCTACCCAGCATTTTAATCCTTATAGCCAAAAATCTCTGAATCACTCTCTCTCTCTCTCTCTCTGCTCAAATTTCCTCCTTAATTCTATTACCATTACAATAATTGTTGTTTTTATTTCAAAAGTATCGGCGCTCACTGGCTATTATGACTCGTCTACGACGAGCGGAATGCATGTCTTGTTTAGTCTGCCCAGGTATATTAGCCTGGTGATGGCGACTCAACTCAAACTGAAGGAAGAAAAGACGAGTATTATTAGGCGATGATTGCTTGTTTTACAACCAACTTGTACTTTCCTCTTTGTTGTACATTTTTAACTTGTATTCGTAGCTCCAAAAGGCACTGCCAGCTTAGCAGCGAGAGAATTCCAAGAAAAAAATAATTCATTTGTACTTGCCTTGTAAATACAAGCGCATTAACATATTTTGATTTTCTTGCGGCTTCAAGAAATCGTCAATCGTTTACTGATTCCTGTTGGGTGTAGAAATTAGAATGACATAAAAATGAGAAAATGTTTTCCCACACGCCTTGCTACAAACATCAAACAGCTATTGCGAAATTGTCGCCATTTGCAGTTTTGAATTTCGTATTTCGTTAGGAGTAATATTTTGTTCAATTTTCTGTCCCACCAGAATCATAGCAGCAGCTAGAGCTAATAGTAACATGTTTTATGGAAAATGAAAAGGAACCTCGGTTTCGTCCTGTTTATCATTGCTGTGTGCTGCTGTTGTAACCCGGTGCATATTTCTATCACGTGACAGACGCCACCATGACGTACCTCCCGAAAAGACAAGAGACAGGAAACTTTTCGGAGAGAATATGCCAGTAAAAAAGCACAGTCTTATGGTCTTACTCTTTTTTGGATAAGGACCACACCCATATATGATCATCCTGAAATAAGGCTCCAACTTCAAAACAGCAGTACTATTAGACCCATACACACTCCGGGATTCATTCAGTTTCCCTATAGAAATGTACTCTTTGATGAAGGATACATGCTAAAAGCAATTTTAGCAGAACGAGAAGAAACATTCCAAAAAAAATCTTTTTATAAACATAGTTTTATCCTGTTTGCTCATCCAGACAGAGGAATCCTTAATAATACCATCATGGTAGCAAGCCCCCTTCTTTCCTTCTCTCTTTTCAGCTTATAATCCCTCCAGTTTCTCTCCCTCGGTATAAAGTGGCCCATCAGAGCCCAAAAATAGCGACCGTCGTACGTATAAAACATATCATAATGCCACATAATAAAAGCGTTTTTATTGAAAACGGAGGCACCAACTACCATACCACTCTAGTTCCTCTCTCTCTCTCTCTCTCTCCATATATGCCCACCCAGCAATGGAACACGCTTCCAAGAAAACACACAATATAGGTATGTATGACAAACACACAGAGAGAGAGAGAGAGACAAACGTAATATTATGTAGTAATAATATCCAGTTGCAGTTCGCTTCACATTTTTATCTACGAAAAAAAAAATGTGAAACACCAACAGCAACATACCTCTACACAACCTCTCCTAAAGTCTACCATGGTATATGGCTTTTCCGCCCCGAACAAAAAAGTACTTTTGGTGATATAATACCGCTCTAGTGTGCATAATATAAACCGTGTAGCACTTTTTCCTCTATACCCCAGGTAACCGAATGGGTACTCTGTATAAAAAGGACATGTTTTCCGTATCGACTTAAAACGAGACAAAAAAAACATCATAAAGGTTCCCTGCCAGAAGTGGCAGTAGGGGAAATAGTAATGTTGCAAAGTTAAAATACAATATCCACCGCCACCACCGTTCCACCGCCACACCACCACCGCTCTCGCTCCACTGTGAGTCAAGTGAGGCAGCATTTTTTTTAGCTTCTCTTGGGTAGAAGCGAAAGAGATTTGAAGATGATAGCCGTGTGGCAAAAAAAAAGCGGCAGCGGAGTTGCTGGGTTGCTGCTGCTGCTGCTGTCGGTGTTGTAAATACCTGGTAGAAGAGAGGTATTAGATCTTTTTGGTAAAATGTGTGTAAATTGCAGTACTTCACTACCACATTCTAACACAGTAGGGGTAACTGCTATAGGGATATAAAGGGAAGGTATGTTTAAGACGAACCGAGTGGCAGAACAGGGCGATGATGATTGTATTGGACCTTGTTATATGAAATATAATATATTTTTGGGATATATACGTCCTATTATATATATATATATAGATATAGATACAGAGCTTTTCTACATTTTTATAGGGGCGCTACAAAATATTATTATGATCCTCATCACAGCCCCACCAACCAACCAACCACACAAAACAACATCGAAACGGAGTCTCGAGAAGGTATGTAGTATGTACACATCATTATTGCTTTTTGCTCCTGTTGTTGTTGTTGTTGTTGTTGTAGAAGAAGAAGCGACGGATGACTGAGTAACAGCATTCTTCCTCACAGCGTGAATATAGTAAAAAAAAGATGGATTTTATAATAGGGTATAAAGTACAAAAAGGAAAAGGATCTCTTTTCTATCTCCCTCGTATTTCGTTCGCTTCGTAAACAGAAGAGTTTGAGTGAGGGAGCGAGAGAGAGAGAGAGAGAGAGAGAGAGAAACGACGACTTTGTGTGAACAGACAGACCGGGATTGTTAGCCAGATAGAAATTGTTATATAAGGGGCACACGGAAATTGAGGCTTCTCTCTCCTTCTCGTCGTAGCGCTTTTCTTTCTTTCCCAAGTCGTAGTTGTTTGCGTTTGGTTTGCCCTTTACTTCGCTGTACGTTGGGGCGCTCCACCATTATTATTATTATCATCATCATCATCATCAGCGTATAAGTACGTAAACGCTAGACTCGTCGTACATTCTCTATGCATATCACCATGTAGGTTGCTACCCATATGCATTTTTTCCTCCTTGTGTTGAGCCGAGCTCCTTATAAAAGTATCTGGTATAAATGTGTATTATTATTGAGCCCATTAAATTTGTGAATATTATTTAGGCACTTGACTATAGCAGGCATATATCAGCGTGTATATAAATAAGGCTGTAAATATGTAGTCGTCTGTATTATTGTGCGTTGTTGCCGTCTTCTTCCCTCTCCCGAACACTGATGAGTAGAGATACGAAAGCTGCTTGCTGTTTCGCGAATGCAAGATGTAATAATGGTGTATTACTATTATTATTACCAAAAGGCAGGCAGAAACGGCGGAGAGAGAGACCGAAGAGAAAAGAATGACAGAACAGCAGGAGCCAAAGCCAACTCAGCAAACTTGGAGCGGAATATTATGCCAGATTGCTTTATCCTATATTACGTGGTTGTATATCGATATATAAACGTGATATGGGGCTTTTTACATATTATTATACTCCACACACAATCATCATCATCATCATCGTCATCATCGTGAACAACAACGCCGTGAAACAGACGAAACGAAGGAGACGACGACTCAACGGAGGACGCAGGGTACAGAGTACAGAAATGTTGAGAGTTTCACACATACAGCCCCCATTTCTCGAACTCTTCACAAAGGACAGAAGCAACCATGCTTGCTAGAGCTGCCTGCACCCGAAGGGGACGAGAGAACCGAGTACGTAATAGAATAGAGGAAACTGTCGTGTGTATAAATGTGACTGTTGCAAGGTAGGTGATGATAACACGTAGTCCGCTAGAGCACCACAACGACGACAACCACTACATGATAAAAAAAATACAAAAGGAACAAGTAGATTTCGATGGTTCGTTTACTTTGGCTGTGGCTGTGTGCTCCTGTCTGCCCGTTCGGTCCGAGGAAATGGAAAATGTTAGTCAGAGTGGGAGAGAGAGAGAGAGGGAGAGAGAAGAAAAGAAACCCTGGGTTTGTTCAAAACGTTATTTTCCCTTTTTCAGGGTTTACATTACATACAGTTCGGCAATACATTATATATACCCCCATATAACGAGAGATAAGAGAGCGTGTATACTTATACAAAGGAACCTTATGATTTGTTATTACACTGGCTATCTACGAGTCGTATTTTGAGAAAGGATTCCGTAAAAATGTACACAAGGAAAAGGCTGAAACATGCTATTATTCTACAAACATACCTTTACATTTACACATTCATAATTTCCTTCCACTCCGCACACACTCACAAACAGCAGCCCCAATGAAAATCAGAAATACCCGGCTTCGTGCAGCATATATCTCTCTCTTTCTCTCTCTCTCTCTCTCTCTATTTTCGAAGCAATTTCCTTATGCGTGTTAGGTATATATACACTTATATATATCATCATCATCATCATCAT
The DNA here is from genome assembly GCA_027744055.1 of Callyntrura sp. NNG-2020. Classification (NCBI taxonomy): domain Eukaryota; kingdom Metazoa; phylum Arthropoda; class Collembola; order Entomobryomorpha; family Paronellidae; genus Callyntrura; species Callyntrura sp. NNG-2020. The sequence goes on along the minus strand of JAHZNE010007887.1, from coordinate 4,627 downwards.
CATCATCATCAAAATGTATAACAGGAGAGTATAAATATATAATAGATACATTTATATATGCACATTTCATCGTGTGTGCGTGTAAAAACAAAAGAGCCTCCACTCCACTTGAGCCAAAGTCCCCCTTTTGCATGTAGGCGATCGTGCAGTAGCCTAATATCTGTTTAGAACGTTTTCAGGAGGAAAATTATATACTATACGTGTTTTAATATAATAGCCTCTTATCTACCAAGTATTCATAATATGTTGGTGTTGCTCGCTGTTTGCTACACAATATACCTACTACTACGTATTCCCACATTCATATTTACATTTGTAGCTACATATACATCCCTACGTAATACACGGATAATATTGTTTTTGTACGAAGAACTAAGCGGAGGAGAACTACCTAAAAAAATTTTCAACAACTGGTCTACGGCTCGACGACGACGACGACGACTGCTTCTACTACTACTACGCTCTCTGAGAGAACTAGTCTCACAATCCCACAAGAGCCTACCAACATCCATTATACACACTCACTCTCTCACACACACAGATACACAGAGGTAGAAAATAACCATCCACACGAAACTGGTAAGCCTGAAAAAAAACTTTTTTTCTGCGATGCGAGTGTGAGTATGCCTCTCTCTCTCTCTCTCGTTGTTCGTCGTTCAACTCTGCGCTCAACTCAGAAACTACTAAAAAACTCCTCTTCGCCTTAATGCTTCTCCCATCACCACTACCGCACACACACACATACACGGCTTGTCGACTTGAACGGACGGCCAAAATAATAAGTTTTTTCCCCACTATCCTTCCTCCCCTCAACTTTCGACTTGGACTCGTACACCACACTTCGTATGCCACGAAGGAAGGCAAAGAGGTGAGGTTCGATGCTACTTGGGGCGATTCACTCTTTCATTATTTTTCTCTCTCTCTTCTTTTTATATAACAAAGTGCATTATAGAGATATATTATATTAAACTCAAACAAGCTAACAACAGCTCTCTTGTTGTATATAGAGAGAAAAGAAGGGATAAATATAAAAACAGAGGCATATCATTATTACATGTAGGTAAAATGATATGGACGTATGATGATATATATATATATACCCAAAAGCAAAGTATAACGTAATAACGTCTTGTTCATGATGATAATCATGATGATTGTGTGTATGTGTGTGGATGGGGATGTGTTGGAGTTGGAACTTTTCGTACTATACGGGATATAGGTACAGAGAGAGAGATATATGAAGTTTTGCGATCTCTCGATCAACACGGTAGTAGTAAATAAGTAGTAGAGAGGATAGTGCAGCACTCAAGTATTTTTTATATGTTATATTATGTATTTTTGAAGTGTATGGTAATGGTGGTGGGACTGCAAATACACTGTCTACGAACTCTTCATAGTTATCATCATCATCATCATCATCATCATGAGCATTCGTCGTCGTCGTCGTCATTGCTCCTCGCTCGCTACCAGACAAGTATCCACAAAAAGCGATTCTCGTTTCTCGCAGAGTGCTGCTGCTGCTACCTTATATACGTAGTAGACAGCATCGAGAGAGAGAGAGAGAGAGAGAGAGAGAGAAAAGAGAGCTTCATCATAAAAGCTCGTTCGACACGAACGAAAGAGGCAAAATAAAGCTGCTTTTTCTTCCTTTTCCAATACGGATTGCTTCTGGTGATTACTACAAGTCCAGGAGCACAAAAGCGGTGTGGTGGTGGTGGCGGTGGTACTACTTACGACGACGACGATTTTATATGGGCATATAGTTTGTGTGCGTTTCATCTCTGTATTGCTGCTGCTGCTGCTGCTGTTACACTCACAAAAAAACTGTTATTCAACTTTTAGATGTTGTTCTAGCAGCAGCAGTGCATGATATCGTGTCGTGATATACGGCAGTATTTTGTGCAATGAAGGACTAGTATTACTTTTCTGCGTTCATATATAATAATGGCATTCTCTCTCAATGTTGGTAGGATGTTGTGTGTGTGTTTATATCTATATATATATAAATGGATGTATGCATGCACACTTTTCTAAGGAGAAGCAAAGAAGCAAAAAGTTCTCTTTTGGAAAAAGCACACACAACTTGGATGATGATCATAGGAGTAGTGGTGGTGGTGGTGGTAGTCATCATTGTCGTTCTCGACGAACAAACTCTTTTCTGAGCATCCCTTTTTTTCCTCCTAGAAAAAGACTGACAAAATAAGCCCTTTTGAGAAAAAAAACTGAATGTATGGGTAGGTAGCACCGGGGAGATATATGGATAGTAGTACTCGTACCAACACCAGTTTTAACACAAAACTCTTTTCTTTCTCATAACGTTATTTTTTCCTTTCTTTTATGAAAAAAGTCCCATTTTCTTTTTCCTAAAAAAGTTTTTCTTCTCTCTCTCTCTCTCTCTGGTTGTTATTTTGCCGAGAAATAAAAGCAACTCGAATGTGAGCATTCAATATAATATATTATATCTCAATGCTCGCGTTGTAGGGGCGTATTTGGTACGTTTTTAGAGTGTGGAATAAGAGAGAAGAAAAAAAACTGAATATTGTACCACTACCAACTACTACTACCACTGCTGCTGGTAGACAACAACACCACACAACCAGAGAACAAAAGCAGGAGCAACCCTGGTGTGGTAGTAGCTTTAGATTTTCTCGAAAACTACACAAGGGGCTTACTTTGCAACTATTTCCATTTATATAATACTTTTACATGGAAAAAACATTCTTTAAATTTCAACACTCGCTCCACAAAGGCCTTCTTTTGTCAAGTAATAATCCTCCAACTCCTTTACAGCACAATATACAATTTCATACCCAAGGAAAATAAGGACTTTTGGTATGTGTATGGTAGAGTAGTAGTGACTACTATAGTGAGTAACCTCTTTGTTCGGGGTAGTAGCTTCGAAGTTCGAACTTGTCAAACAATATATGACTATTTCAATTTAACCTTGCTTCTCTCTCTCTCTCTCTCTCTCTCTTATTATCTTGTTTTGTCTGTGAAATACCTTTGAGTACACAGTGGTGTCAATGTAATAATGGGAGAATGTGTATACATACATACATGATAGATTAGAGAGCAGCGACCGAGTAAACATTGATTTTTTTCGGAGTGATTGCAAAGTTGAAAATAAATCCTACCAAGTATTAAGTATAATCAGGAAGATAACACACAGGGCACCACCGGTAGGATGATAAGGGCGAAACTTGGTAGCAAGGAGAATGGTAAATAAAAATGGCTGGTTTTCATTTCCCACCGGAGTGGTGTTCAAAGTAGAGCTTAATGGGAGTTGAGAAAACTAATTTTTCATTTCAGACGATTTATGTTTAATTTCGAGAGCATCTGGACTGGAGCATATATAGACAAAGTGCAGTTTGCAACTGCATGAATAGCGCACGTGATATGCCAAGCTAAAATATTAACGCCAAAAGGATGTCATCGTCGTGTTACGTCTTATTTATGCGGTAGAAACATGAAAATTTAGGCACCTGCATTTACGCTTGATGCACAATCACACATCGTAAATCATACATATTCGACAGCCTTTATGTAATATTTGTGTAGCGGCTATCAGTTATCAATGCAGCTTGTTTAATTGGATAATTTGACTCAAAATATTACACGATATGCGGAGATAAGTTGCCAAAACATGTGCAACGGAACCACGCTGAAAATCATTAGGCCTTCGCTTCCAACACGACGACGGCGACGACGACGCTACCGACGACATTTCTTTAAATCGAAAGATATGCCTACCTTGGAAGAGACTACCTACATGTAACAAGGAATAAACCGTTAAATGGGGCCCTTTATCAACCGTTGTACGGACGACGAGCAATCTGGTGAAATATGAAAGCATCAACGCAGTGGCAATTTCTTCAGGGGTGGAAACCCCATTTTTAGTTCCCGACTTCCAAATGTACGTCATTATCAGTCATGAAGGAATGGGCGTTCAAAATGGACATATCAACCAAAATTATTTAAATGGCCAACGTAACAACGCAGATAATAGACCCTCAATAAATTGACAACTTCCAAACCTAAACTTGGATAAAATTGATTAAAAACGGCACTAAATGATATGACTCGCTTAATTTGGGGGAAATTGACGTAAATGTCATAAAATGGTATTAGCAAAATGCGATAGCATCAATATACTACTATCTACAATATATATGTGACTAATGTGACTGGCGCTACTATCGATGACAAACGAATTAAAGAATGCTTATTTTTCTAACCCTGACTTTCCTTCTCTTGATTTGCTCTTCTAACATTCATCCTGCTGCGTCAACATTAAATAAACCAGGAAATAACATTGAAAAAAATCTGCTATTCTGCCGTGGTACAAATAATACAAAACTGGAACATACATCGATCATCATACATGATATAATAATAATGTTTTCCTTTGCATGTTGGGTAGGTAGTAAAATTTTCCAAATCTTTTTTAGACAGGACCTTGATGATTCATTTTTTAATCTTTACCCCAGTAATCAAACAACCTTATCAGATAAGGACAAACAACGCATTAATATGCAGCAACGTTGTTTTTGCACTCTCCCAGATACGATAACTGGACCATTACTGCTATCAGTAGACGGGACCACTTCTTCTTCTCTCTCTCTCTCTG
>JAHZNE010007886.1:0-20886 GCA_027744055.1 Callyntrura sp. NNG-2020 | reverse complement strand
CGCACTCGTTCTCTGCACGACTGCTCTTGTTGCTTGCTGTTTCATGATTATATATACTCTGTATATTGGGCTCCCATATTCTGAATTGCTAGCCTGCACCGCTAACCCGGACCGCCAGCCCGCCGCACCGCTGTACCGCTGTACCGCTGCACCGCTGCACCGCTGCACCGCTAGACCGCCAGGTTTGAAGTGCAACTTTAGGAATTCTCAATTTTCAAAAAAGCATACATAAGCACTGTTGTACGTAACAGTAGGCATATGTCATTACTTTACTATTTAAATAAATACATGCAATTGTATTGCTTTTCTCTCTCTCTCTCTCTCCACTTTACAAGGTGCTTAACCCTTTTTATCGAAACACATCAACGAATATGAAAAACATTACATTTCCTTCCACATGTTTTTTCAACGTACGACCCTGTCTCGGTTTTTTGCGTCGTAATTGCAACTGCAACAGCCTACGACGTAGTAAAGAAGCGTGGGGCGAGAGCCGCATAGTTGAGAAATGCGGAATAATAGAAAGAGAGGGAAGCGTATGGACATCGTACCATCATCATACCACTCTCCGAACTTTACAGAGGAGGTTAGTAAGAGAGAAGAGAAGGCGAAGGAGGATTTGCAAACAAGATAGTACCACACCACCACCGCAAATGACGACAATGTAGCAAAGAAAACAGGAAAGGAGCAAGTGGAAGTGGCGGACTCTTTTTTATACGGGGATCATGGATAAAGCATTTGCCCTGTAGGAGATATTTATTCTCAGTGTACGTGTGTGTGTGTATCTCTCTCATCAATTTTTATAAGAGATTTTTCAAATGGATGTATGTTAACCCCGCCCCCGCAATGTGGTAGATATTTACCTTTTAGGGATGGCCCCATATTCTTTCTTCTCGTGTCCGTCTTTTTTACTATTCTCATTGACTCGGATGACGGTGGTGGTGGTGGTGGTGGTAGTGGTACCTCTGGTACTCGGTCGTCGTGGGTTGGTTTTCTGTCTACTACGCACGTAAAAGTGGTAGGTATTATTGTGTAGAGAGAGAGTGGTAGACAGACAAGGCAATTAATCTCAAATGGGATGATGGGGTGGGAATCCTGATGATGGGGACAGGGACAGATCAATTCATGTCCTTTTGACAATAAAACTAGCAATAAGGAATAATATGGATATGTAGTGGGAATGGAAAATATTGACCATTTCATTTTATGCAATATAATACCAAGATTAAAAATGATTTAGTATTACCTTTTCGTATTTGAAAATAAACTCATGTTATTGCTTCTCTTTGCAGTAGCTTGTAATTATACAATTTAATCTATGTATATTTTGTGAGGTACTCGGCCACCTGCTGCAAGGTATAATGGTAAAGGTACTTCGTTATGCGGATAAGGGTAAGAGGCGGTTGTGGGGATACTTTCTTCTTTGAGTTTTGAATATTTTTTTGTTGAATCATATCACAGAGAAATTTTTAGACGCTTTCGCCTTAGACGTTGTAGCTGAGCCAGCTACAAATGTAATTGAAAAAGTATGACTAGAGAGAGTAATATGAGAAGAGATGAGACAGTGCAATGAAGATGCAAAATGTATCAAAAAGGATTTTTCTTTTGAGCTGTGTTGCACTTGATAGTGTATTTACCAATTTTTGTGATAACTGACGAATGGTGAGTACAGCGATGATAATGATGATGTTAATGCTTCCCAACAGAAAAAAATTGTAATGAGGTATCTGAGTTGTAGATGAAATATGTAGTCTTGGTCTTCGACAGAAGAGGAACATGAAAAATGATTCAGGTTGGCAGGATGACGATGATTAAGTTTTAAGATAAGCACGGATGTTGTTACTGATAACCCAATCGTCTATCACTTATGATGTAAGCCACTTAAGATGTTTTTTCTCTCCAATTCGCTTTTCACATGTTCGGCTGTCTAACTTTATCTTCAGACTGCATACGTTTAGAGAGAAAAACTCTTGGCATTATGGCAAATTGTTGAAAAAAGCTATGTAACAACATGCCATAGGGAACAAGATTTTGAACTAATTTTATAGCGTTGTAAGTTGTAGTCGTGTAGTGGAGTGAGTTAAACGCATTGTGAATGATGCTTCCGTTTATGAATGATAGTAGGAGTTTATTTCAATATTCTTTTGCGTAACAAATCATAATTATGTATGCATGTAAAATAGCGATTATTTCAGAGTCTGCACACACATACACAAATACGATGCTGTAGTATTTTTAAAATTTTCGAATATTTTGCTGGTAGTAGTGGGTTCTCGATTTAGATACCTGGGGAAAAATAATAGTTTTAGGTACGCCTTTTTATTGTGGAATGACGCGGGATATTTATATGATCCTCTGTAGATGCTGCTTTCTTAAGTGAGTGAAGGACAATCTGGATTGTTCAAAAAGTCTCGAGGTCCAATCAAGCAAAAGTTTTGCTGCGTATACTGCTGCAGGTAATCGTTGACCTTTTGAATTTTTTCGGATAAAATGTTCTGCAGTACCTTGGCCAAGTATACGTACAGTTCCCACCATATTTGGTAGTTGATGTAAGGCTCGGCACCGTCAGGCTGTTCCGTTATTACCTCACATACGATGCGCATTGTTTGGGGAACATCCTGGAGCATTTAAAATACATTTCAATGTAAATTGTATGTTTTGGTTTTGAAATGGATTATGGATATTTCGGACTATATCAAAATGTTCGTTTTATCAGTTCGAAACTTACCCCGTCGGAAGGAATTGTATTTGCAAACACCACAAGCACCTTCCTCCAGTCGTTAGATCTCCCCCCGGATAGCTCTGCCCTTTCGAGAACATCCAGAATGGTATTTTCGTCAAAGGATAGCTCTTCCCAAGCTTCCATCACGTCCTGAGAGGACACAGTTCCATTGGGATTTTTTGCTTGTAACTGTAATCACCACAAAATGAGATTATTCAGCAAAACTGTTCACTCAATTTTTTAAAACAAACAAGCAATTCATAATTTTTAGCTGTATTTTGGCTTACCTGACGATGAAGTACTCGCAAAAATCCTGGTGTCAATCCTGACGGTGCTCTTTCCATGGGTTCGGCTTCCCCTCTGTCTTTCACTGGAGGTTGTTTTCCCTCCGACATGGCCTTCATGTACGTATGTGTCCATTTTAGAAGATTATTTGGCTGTGTCCTCATTGCCGCTTTGGTATACTGCTTGAGAATTTGGGGAAGTTGAGGAGGAATCACCAGGTTTTCCACGCAGTCTTTTTCAGCATTGTAGTTGGGATTGTTTATAGGTCGCTTACTTCCTGCGCTCGTGTTTGGCTTGCTTTCCGGCATCTTTGAAGAAATGAGACCAGAAGTCCTTAGAAAATTGGTCTGAACAAAACTTTAAAATCTCGTCACTGCACAAAACTGTAGGTGGATCCTTCCAAAAAATGCCAAGTGTTTCTTAAACGAGCGTGGGTCTTTCAACATGTTACAAAAGATTCAGTGGAGGTGGATGGATTCACTGAATCTATGTCCACTGGAGGTCATAGACAGCTGCTTTGGAGTTAATGGACTTACTACGACTACAGTTACTTCCTAATGTTATTATTTACAAAATCTCGTTGTCTTTGCATTGACTACTACTATTGCACTACAAATTGCTGTACGTCTATGGTGGCTCGGTGGCTGGTTAGCGTTCTTCTATTGACATTGGCATGCATGCATTATCAGATTCAGAGATTTTTTGGTAGGTTTTGTTTTTCTTCAGGTTTCTTAGTAACGTGACTGGAGGAAACCATGATCGTCGCGTCGTACGGAGCTTTACATGCATCAACCATAGTTGGAGGTCGACGGTCCATTGCATTGAGGATGCCTATTGCATGATGGGTAATAATAGAAATGGGAAAATCGTTTCTTTGGAAAGTGAAAAGTGAGATATATATTACAGGAGAGCATTTTTTATTGTAATAGCGGTGGCAGTGGCACTGCCACGAAAAAAATGCAGAAAAGCGGGTGAAAACCAATGAATGAATTACAATTTAGCTAGAATAAAATAAAATAATAAAATATTAATGATGGTACTCAACAAGAAGTTACGGCATTCAATAGCGTGCAAGTGGTTTCTTGATGAAATCTATATATACACTTTCCACCTTCCATACAACTTAAAACTGCAAAATGCTAAGATATTCGTTAATTCGTATGTAAAGGACGACGTATTTGTACACGTGCAGTTCATAAAGGTACACCTATATGTCACATATGCATATCTCTATCAGACATCGATATGCATGTGTTGTGTAACTACCAATTCCATTTCATAACATATTATAGAAATTTACATATCCAGTCATTTGTTTTACGACTTGTTCACAGCAGCAGACGGTATCTTGGTTCCAATTTCACTAACGACGTTCCCATTATCATCATCTCGACTCGACGAGCTACTAAAATTCACTCTACATTTTGTTTCAATATCACCGTAGAGGGCCTGGCCAAGACGACGACGACGAGCAAAGAATTCACTGAATTGGTCCTGTTGTCAATTTCACAGATTTCAGCTCTTACTAGTAACTACAAAGAACATAATGATGTACAATGTCCAATGAGTGTTTTTATGTCAGTCTTGGCAGTTAATATGCAATGCAAAGGCGAAGCACACGACGTTTGACTTTTGAGAAGTATTATAGGCATATAGACATGCAGAGGCAAATGACTGCAAACTTCAAATATGTATAATGCGCAGCTTCATGTCTTTATTATTACGAGGGAGCACAAATACATATTTTAAATTTTGAATACGTAGGAAACCAAAAAATCGTAACTTATTCAGTTGTCTCCCATTTTGCCACTGCATACATTCATTCACGTTGGTCGCCATTAATATTTTATTAATGAGCATTTTATACTTGAGCTATGGGAAAATGGAATGACAAAAATAATTTCAATTTGTATGGTTTTTGGTGAGAGAAGTTTATTTTAATTCAGGCTGGGCTACACTCTTTCATTGAAAACATATATGGGCATGCCATTGTTGCATTGTGTGTGGGAAAGAAGAATAGTAAGTGCACATAATGCAAATAAAATAATTACACTTTTTGGAGGACATTACTCTTCGGGGAACAGTGTAGGGAAAGACAAGTAAATAACCCCCTTTCTAAGATTCCATTCGTTAAGCAGTTTTAACGGAAGGTACAAAACCGAATTTCAATTGCCAGTCTCGTGCTGTTGTTAAACGCCACGCTGGTTAATACGGTAACTCTACAAGTTAACATTTAAAGGTGGACGAGATTTATTGACTAATGTGACGTGTTATTAGTTTTGCGGTCCTGTAAAGCATTTACTAACGGGACAATCTATGTTGACTCGTTAACGAACTTTTGAGTATCCATATTATAAAGGGGATATTTATTGACATTTTACCCAACAAAAAATGGTAATCAGGTCGATGGAACAAATACTAAAAACTGCAGGTGCAGCTATGGATGAAGATATCGTAGATCTCAACCTCAGCTCAGAGGAGGAAGACGAAGATGAAGAAGAAGAGTCGGAGGAAGAAGACGACTTGTATTACAAAGTGGAAGGTGCGCTTCCGTATGAGGGTCAAGTTAAAACATTGGTCAAAATGTACGAAACATTTGCAAAAGTAAGGACAAGGATACATGTAACAATGATGAACTGAGAAGGATACGATTAAGTTGGCAGTACTCATAATTGTACAAGTATTTTAATGAAGAAAAGCTCTTATTTTTAATTCAGAATATGGCAACAGCAAAACCAAAAATAAACAAACATCATACTTTCCGAGCTGCGACCGCTACTACGGCGGGACCCTCATCCGCTACCGGTGGTTCCGTAACAACAGGCGTGGTTCCTTCGCTGGAACAAAGGTTGCAGTCAGTAGAGGCAGGAATGGCGGCTACGGTCAGTTTTGTAACAGATCTGGTTAATCTGAAGCTGGATATTTTGGACACCACTATTAAGCACCAAGTGTCTATGGAAAAAAATTTCAAGGCCCTTCAGTCCAAGACAAACGATCTGGATGAGGAAATGGATGTTTACCAGGATCATGAACATTTTCTTGGAGGAGCCATCACTGCCTTGAGGAAAGATTATGGGAAAATGTTACTACAAGTGACGAAACTGGAACAAACGTTTACGAGCTTGAAGACAGATATTCAGAATGTAAATATGGAAGTGTACAAAACGAGCGACATGGTGAGTGATTTGGTCGAGAAATTAAAAACATGTCGGTGCAGCAAAAAGTCAGAATTGGAAAATAAAATGTAAAATTTCGTAGATGGAATGATCGCAAAAAATTAAATAAAGTTAAATGAACATTAACTTTTAAATTGATTCTAGCTTTAATCAATTAGTTTTATTGAATATACAGTACTGCAAATTAGCTAATTAGCTCGTAGATAATAATAATAGATTAGTAATAGTATTATTATCTAAGAATTAGCTATAATATAATACATATGTAGATAGGTTATTAAACAACAGTGGGAGGAATGCTCCCCTTAACCATGAGCTTAGGTCCATCTTTGTTGGGCATAATGTCAAAATTAAACACTTCTGTAGGAATGGCGATGGTGACACAAGCGTTAGGAATATCTACAATACTGGCCACGCGAGATTCAACTGGACATGACGAAAGAAACAGATAAGCTTGTTCTCTGGTGTAGCCAAACTTGGTAAGATAATCAATAGCGCTGAGAGCAGCTTGGCGGTACGACAAGGTAGCGTCAACATAATGTTGTTTTCCATCGTCATCAACGCAGAGACCTTCAAAAGTAAGGTATTTTGAATAACGTGGTTCTATATTTCCAGGCATGAACATGGGGGCTCGCTTCAAACCATAAAGGCCCATTCCGTTTTTGATAACTCGGGTTTTAACGGTAATGATGCCGGCTGTTTCAATGCCACCACATAGTGCCATTTCTCCATCTCCCTCAGAAAAATGTATGTCGCCTAAACTTAAATTAGCACCGGGGACGTACACTGGCAGCCAAATTTTGGAGCCACGCGATAAATTTTTTATATCTGCATTTCCTCCATTTTCCCTTGGAGGAATGGTTCGAGCAGCCTCTTTTCGAACTCTGGCCGCCTCTTCCGGCGTTTTTTCTAGTAGCCCTAGCAGTGAACCTGCTTCGTACGGTAGACAAGCCATGGACGGACCTTTGCTAGCCACCAAATCTCCTTCGCGTTTGTTCCATTCGTTCAAAAGCTCCTGAGACGGCGCCGTGCAGACTATCCCTGGATGAATCATACCCACAAACCGCACTCCTGGAATGTGTCTACTCGTTGCGTAGATTCCTTCGAAATCCCAAATGACCTTAGCAGGTTTCTTAAATTGGTCCCCCAGGAAGCCACCTCCACCATTGGCTTCTGGTAGAATTCCTGTGTATCCCCACGGCATATCTGGATGTGATTGCACTTCCAACAGTTCCACTTCTAAAATATCGCCAGGTTCCGACCCTTCAACGCTAATTGGCCCAGAAATATAGTGACCCACAGAGAGATCCCAAGTAAAAACGTCATCAATGCAGTCGTCATTCTTCGCCTGTCCACCTGAAAATGCAAAAAATATAGTTTGTCATTCACTGTTATTCACTGTCATATATATTTATTAAAATATTTCATCGTTATAAATTGTCATCTTACCACTCCAGTCGTAGCATTCGACTTTGAAAACCTCCTCAGGCTTCACTTGCACTACTGCGGGGATATCTGGGTGGTACCGATTATGAAACTGGTGCCCAGGCATTTGGTCTGGCGTTTTGCTCAAGTCCACCTTGATCACAGTTCGTACCATGTTGACAAAGCTTTCAAATGGAATCGAGATACTTGAAATTTTTAACCTTTTCCAAACAGCTCAATAATCGTCACTGACACTCGGTTTGTTCTTACGTAGAGTGGTCATAAAACAAAAAAAATATCTGGCTTCACCAAAAACCAGTCATCCTGTCATCAAAATTGAAATTGAGTATTTTTCCCCATTGCGTGTCAGCCAATGTTCAAAGTAACTTTATTATTTACATTTTACCTCATTAGTAGAGCAGTCCAGCGAGAAGCGTCGTTCACCTTCACACTTCATTCCCCTATTCACTTCTATACATACACCCAGTTGTCAATCATACGCAGCAGCTGGGGAATCATAAACATGCATAAATCGGTAGTATCTATTCCTGTACGTGTCAAGTTTTCTCTTTTGCTGCGTATGTGGAATTAGAAAATATCGTTCATTAAATTTTATCTTTTGGGTGATAAGTGATAATACAATGCTGTTGAATGTACGATAATTGGAGACTAGAGAAGAAGAAGTTTATGCAACATTTTGGAATTGATACTCATAAAACATTTGCTATGTCATGTGGACGATGCGTATGCATGCGTGTCCAAAATCAAAAACAGGTCCTACCTACTACCCCGTTCTACTGAGAACGTTAAGTGAGTATTATGGTTGAGCAACCACTATGAAGGCATGTGAACTGTAGGGCATAATTAAAAATATTTTCATTTGATGATTCTGTCCACACGCAATCTTGTTATGTCATAAAAATGCACTTGTTTTGATTGCATTGTTTTACAGACACCAACTTGGAACAGGTAAATAGAAGAAGGTTATTGTGAAATGAAATCTCATCAATCTTAATGATTTTTTGTCCGTAGATTGCGTGTGAAAAATAAAAATACCCCCAGTCCGACTTACCTAGAATAACTTTTTTCGTTTATAGTCATTACCAACATGACAATTTTTTCACCTTTAGTTGTGACAAGGCAAGTGCTATTTTGCAGACAATTATCTCTTACCCTACGGAAGAGAAATATTCCCTCCCTAGTTGGGAGTCTCAAAAATATGTTGCATTTGCTAATCCTTCCAAAACAGTGTTGAAAATTACCAAATTTCATTTTTTGAGAAACAGCGAAAATCAGATACACACCTGACCAGCCATTTTTACAGCAAAGCTAGTGACAACGTTTCCTTCCCTTGACAAGTAGCTCCATATTTTCCCATCTTGCCATTGCTGACGCATAAACTGGTATCCAATACACCAGGTACAGGTACCAACCCATTTTTTTTCTTTGTTCGTTACTGCTGTCAATATCCTTACAATTTGCAATTTCACTTTTATATACTCTCCGCCGAGTTCACAAAAACACAGAAGCTGGTAGTAAAAAAGGCCTGTTTCTGGCTTCTTCCTTTCGTCTCTAACGAGAACCCGACACCATGCACCACTACGCATATTAATAAGAACGCGAACGAACACCCCAAGACGCACACAACACAGTGTGCTGTTTGGTTGGTCTATGGCCGTTGGTGTCTTTACTGCTGCATCGAAACCTGATATCTTTTCTACTTCTACCTGGAACAAAGTACATGCATACATACATACTTACTTACATACTTACGTCGTCTCTTAAAACCGTTTCCCCGTAAAGTGAAACCGGTCAGGTTATATATAGTAGGCATATATGTATGTCTGTAAGTATTATATACACACACACACATGCATATTCACGGTTGCAAGCAGGTACGAAGAAAAACAGAAAACAGGTAATAGTAATAAGTAGGTAGGTAATTTTCATCGTCGTCATTATAATTCTCTCTGAGCTGCTGCCTTTTTACGATTTCTGCATTAGCTAAGAAGGCCGACTCATGAAATTTTCATGCACGCAACGCACGCCAGCCGTTCTCGTTTCTCTTTCTCGCATCGAAGGCAAGGTTTTCTGATGGTTCTCTCTCCATTCCTGTGCTCTGCGTTTTTTAGGACGGACGACAAAGTATAGGCCTGGTTGTATTTTACTTGGTGATGGTGGTAATACCAACAACGAGAGCGGACGCCAGCAAGGAAAACTATGTACAACGACAGCAGAGAGGGGAAAATGCTGCTGCTGCTACGTTAGTGTGTTGTACGCGGTGTTTTGGGAGAAGGAACAGAAAGACACAGACAGACACACAGCTTTACAGGGAAAAATGTTTCCCGTGGTGGTGGTCTGTGCCGTGCCGTCGACGTGCCGAGTAAAAGAAGAACCAACCAAGTACAACACGAAGCAACATCACCACACAGCCATAAACAAGACTACTGGAATATAGCGTCAAAATCTGAATCGCAATCAGCCCTTTTTTCTCCTAAACACCAACCAACACACAGCAACACAGGGAAAGGAATACACAACAAAACGGGGCGCAGCAACACTATTCGGGGAAAAGGTGATGCAGGTGCAGTAACATCAAAGTAAAAGGAAAATAAGCATTTTTTCCAGTTAATTGGTTTTTCAGTGAGCAGTTTCAAATAAGCGGTGAATATTTAAATAGCCCGAAGAGGTATAATAAAGTAAGTAAATATTTTTAATGGAAGGGGATGTTTATTAATATAGATCTAGAATTTTATGAATATCAACATTGTTATTGTTGTCTTGTATTAAATCTTGAAATTCAAGACTTGGAAATTTGATTGTTGTGTAATGGGTTTAAATAAGAATTGCAGGATTTATTGATACTATTTTTCCTTGCTTCCAGGATCGGTGTAACGAAAAGGAAAGAAAGAACCTGGATACTTAAAAGTTTTTGGAGTCATTAGCACAACATGACTGATATATTTGATCTCGCCACACTGGCCAATTTGGGTCAGCATTTTTCCTCACATGAGGACGTCGCCGAGCTTAAAGGAACTCTGGCCAGTGTTCAGAATGACCTGACATTAATCAAAAACTTTCTTCTTCAACAGTTTGGTAAGATGAAAGAAGATATGAGATATATAAAAAGGTTTACTTTATTTCGTGAGTTTGCGAAGCTGTAGCTGTAAACAGGTGTAGTATAATAAGAGTTTTTTGTTTTTATGTACATTTAGGAACTAAATTTGCCAGTGCGTTGAAAGCAGAAGAGGTCCAACAACAAAATCAGATAAATTGGTCTACAGAAGTGGCCGTAAATAAAAAGATCAAATTAATAACTAAAGTAGATGTAAATCAAACCATCAATGGCTTTGCAGCTGAGACTAGCAGGAACCAACAACAGCAGCGTCCCAAACCTCCACCGTTGCAGCGTTTTCGTAGAGTCAACAGCAGTAGTTATGAAGACCCGTCAAGTTCTAATCCACTAGTATCGAAAAAACTTAATAAAAGTAGCATTACCAATCAAACTAGTGTCAGCAGTAGTAGCGCTCCACCAGCACCTGCGGTTAAGCCTGAAAAATTTCACAGGAACTTCCTGTCCATGGGAAGCCTTGGTCAAAATCGTTTTAAACGGACTAGCGGCGGAGGAGGAAATAGTGTTAGTGGATCAATGTTATCAAGTTCTACAAATATTGGTGGAGGGGTTGTTAAAGTGGAACCTCAATCGTTGGGAGCCAGAAGCAGTAGTAACATTGCAGTTACATCAGTTAATAGATTTTCTAGACTGAATCAAACTACTCAGATGAGGCAGCGACAGGAGACGGTTGTAGAAGCATACGAGGAAGAGGTCAATGACGACGAAGAGTTTAATGAAAGTGAAGGAGCTTATGCAGCAGTGGAAGTTACAGATGACGGGAATTATGGAGAGGAGGAGGCTGTGGAGGATGAGATGGAATATGGTAAGCAAATGAGCTAGTATGTATGTAATAGATAATTTCATTACCTTACGTGTGTACACATTACCTTAATAATTACTTTGTGCTTTAGCAACATACGGGAACTATCAGGATCAGGAAGATGTGGAATACTATGAAGACTCTATGAATCCTATAGCGTATGAGGAGGATGAGGAAGAAGACGGAACAACTTATGAGTATGATTACGGCATGGAAGGATTTGGTCAGTTTATTATTAATTTAAGCACATACTGATAAATAGAGTCGTTATGAGCATATTATATTGTGGGATTACTTCTAGAGTGGCTTTGAATATTTTCATTACAGATGATAGCTCCACAGGAGGAATGCTTTCCACCCAAAATTCGTCCCTTCGGGTATTAAATGGCAACAGAAGGAGTGTCACTGCAACAGGAAGTTCTAAAAAATTGGTCCCACAGCGTCGTTTATCCCTTCCGACGGCTGCTACTACATCCGGAACATCTACTAATTTTGGAGACGGTTTGTCTTCTGGTGACCCCAACTTTTTGAAAAAGTGTAAGGTTTGTCACGCAGAGGTGCCCTCTTACTCTCTATTCAATCATGTCGTTGGGGTCCACTACAAAGGGGAGACACCCACTTGCAGCATTTGCAAAAAGACATTTACCTACAAACAAGGATTGATCTCTCACATGCGCTACCACGATGCAGAGAAGTATGATAAAGCGTGCTCTTACTGTGGTAAGTAGTTTTCAAATATAAACATATCACAGCTAGCAAAGTAAAACTGATTTGTACATAAACCTGGGTTAATTTATATACAATACATATGTATATTACAGGGAAAAAATTTATTCGAAGATCTGACGTTATTATTCATGAACGTCGACTGCACACTGGGGAACGTCCTTTTCAGTGTCCCGTCCCAGATTGTAATCAGGGTTTCGTTCGTAGATATTGCCTGCTCACTCACGTCAAAACAAACCATGGAGAACCGTACATGTCACAACTCGTGGGGCGACGACGCGGAGGTGGGGACGTTAGAGCCGATGTTTAACGCACAGCAAAAGGGCGTTATAAAATGCAGAGAACGTAGAAAGAGCTATTGGACTATTAGACATTTAGAGATCATTACGTGTCATCGCCAGAATTTACCTTAATTGTTAATTTAAAATTTTAATTACTCGGATCTTAGAATATGCAACAAGGTCACAATAGTCTCTACAACTACTTTTCCCTTTTTAGAAAGTTTAGAGAGCCTCCCGTCGTATACGTTGCGTTGATTGCCAGATTTCAATATACTAATATGGGGATCTTGTGGCAAGTAAAATTTGAAGTGTTAAGTAAGGTGAAATAATTATAATTGCTTACGGTAAAGAAATGCTACTTTGTTATCGTCGTTCAAATCGCTAGCAATCGTTGCAAAAAAATATACGTTGTATGTAAGATTGTCATGTTATTGTTAATTAATTTAGTGCCTAATGTATATAGATACATTGCTACTACAAATTATTAATGCGTTATTGTAACTGTTCCTTACGGTAGATAGTAAAACAGTTTAATAGTGTGATTTTTTGTTCTTCTTACTTCCGAGCTTTTTTATCGTTAAACACTTTTATTGTTATTTCATTGTTTTACTGTTGTATCAAGAGTGTAGGTAATTTTTTGACAAATCTGTTTTGAAAAGACAACTCAGAGAACCTATTGTAAGTGAAGTCAAAATCGCAAAAACGATAACACTTTATTATATAGTGTACTAGGATTAAGTTAATTCTTCCCATTTTTCTTATTGATGGTTGTTCGCTTGACATTGTTGTGATTTAAGTGTCAAAAATATTTCGATAGACGTAGTGTTTTACTAGTTTTAGTATTGAGGCTACTAGTATTGGGTTGGTCTTATGTATTCTTATATTTTTGGTATTTTCGTTCGAAAATCACGTTTATCAATTATAATGAAGTTGTTAATGAAAAAATAAATAAATACATATGTCGAACGCAGTTCTGATAAATCCACCAATTTGTAAGATAAGAGTCCATTGCTGCAAAATGATTGTAAGGTCAACGGGACTAACGTTTATCTCTACGCCAGGGGTGTCACTTTGAGGAAACCTCAGACAACCTTGTCATTGATATTTGCAATTAAATACCTACATACCGTCATTGTCACTATCACAAGTCATAACTGTAAGACTCCGTTAATAATTTTTATGATATTACGGTAAATGTGATATTAATACAGCCATTTCAAATAATTCAAAAATGTACATGTACTTTTGTTTATTATTCATACTTTTAAATATCTGTCATATAATGTACCATCATAAATCTCAATAATTAATTGAAACAATGCAATTTCGTATACTACGGATCCTCTAATAATGACAACAACGACTGCACGCACAGCTTGCTTCCTTACAATAATTTTAACTTACTTGCGATTAGTGCACCCTGGATAGTAAACATAAAGTAACAAGTGAAAACACAACATAGTGCCGCTGCAAGTAACTTAACTTTTAAAGGTGTGTACGTACGTGTAGTGCGTTGAAATGGTCAATATGATGAATGGTAGGAGTTAGTAATTATATTACATCAAATTAATTTTATGCACATATATACTATACACTTAAATACATACAACCAGTTTTAGTAAAAATTTCAAATAATTTCATTTCATGTTTACTCTTCAATTTGACTAATTTTCTGGGAATATTTTGGCATTCGTTTACTGTATTTTATTGACTATTTTTAACCCAACAACATTTAATACGCTAATTATTGTTGTTTATATAGTGTATTATCAGTTTATTACTGATAGTCTAAATTTTAATACACATGTCACACTTGACATAATACCTTTCGAGAGAAAAAATTTGGGCATTGTTTTATTTACTTTAGTACATTATAGCAGCATTAATAAATGCACAACTTATTTACATTTCATTTGGAATGGCAACTTTAAGAAATGAATTTTTGTTCACGAAATACTGACAGGTAAAAATATCGTCCCAAAACCAGATACACAATCAAGTTTGAGAGTGTCATTTTTAGCTACTGACATTTTTGTAAACTTTTAAATTCATCAATACCTAATTTGTTAATTTACAAATGCAACTATTCCTATCTACCAGATAGAAGTATTATTTTTTATAAACTAATCATCACTATACATTATTATCTTAACTATAAACTGACCATAAAACATACAACACATGGATGATAGGATAAATTGACCAAGTTTATGATGATATCTAACTAAATAATGCAAAATTATTTTTTCAATTATTTACACACTATTATTACATAAAATTTACACAAAATTTCATCATCAACTTAATGGAATGTTTTTGTTTCCAATTGATGAGTTTTATGAAGATCACACCCTGAGCTCTTTATAAATGGCTACAATTACATGATGTCATAACGTGATACTGAATGAGAACTAACTTTAACTGATGTCAAACCTTAACCTTTTCTGAACAGTATGTAATTAGATGCGAAAGAAGACACCTATCGATTAATCGATATAAACTAGCAAGATGCAGCAGTTGCGTATGAGTACTCAGTATAGAAAAAGAAAAACTCAGATGAAAACAGATGCAACACTTGCAACAGTGTTATTCTTATAGAGAGCAACACATTCACCCTTATATTTAATTGACAGAGTCGTTTGTGGAACAGATGCAGATGAAGTTTTAAAAGATTATGGTAATGGTGAAAATATGTGATATCCTAAACAAACATTTTCTCCTGCAAATTCGTTTTTCTTAAAACGTTTTCATGAACTTAACATATATTTTATGACTACATGACTTCAGTAAATACATTTCAATTTTCCCTTTTTAAATGAAGAGAAATTGAACGACAAACCGTGGAACATTTGTTTCTACTATGCGTGATATTTTTAAATAAAGAATAGCAAAAAATCAAGCACTAAAAAAAGTTATAAATATTTGTCATTTTCTGCTACTCTTTTACCCGGGATTAAAAATAGACGCAAAGAAGAAATAAACTTCGATCTTGCAATTTTTAAAAAAAGAAAATTGAAACGTACCGACTTTTTGTTAATTACTTGAACGTTGAAAACCTACTGTATGCCTTAATTTAATTGCTTTATCCCTGTAATTCCATTAGAAGACCAGACCTAACTCGCTGACTAACATTTGGCACCTTTTATAAAAGGTGTACCATTATTTTTTTATTATGCATTCCATAAATAAAATTAATCCCTAATAATTTTGTTTTATGTCGTTATAAAATTGATTGCACAAAGTTAACATAAATTGCCCATTTTAAAATTATCGTCACTCGCCAACCTACAGATAAAATGTTTAAACGTAAGCGTAACATGCTTTTAAAATTAAATGCAAAAAAGCAGAGCAAAATACTAAAATCCTATGTAAACATGTACGTTAGCGGTTAGCATTAAATTAATTATTAGGAGAAACGATCCACCGTAAATGTGTGCGTCTAAGGTAATTTCATTGTTTTCGAAACCCAAAATAAGTTTACTCGACGGAAATTCGGTGGCGTAGAGATGCAGGTACCAAGACGAAAGAAGTTGGTTGTTGTTGCGTAATTACCGGTATTAATACTACGGAGGCAGGGATGATGTGGGTAAAGGTGAAACACAAATAGGGGATGGTATTGGTATATCAGTTAAGTACCCCTTGTCAAACGGTGAAGGAAGTTGATGAACAATAATCTCCCCGTCGACAGCTAAATGGACCCTTGCGTGGAGGAGTTGGAAGAAATGGGCGAAAAAAGCATGGGACTGGGGCTACTTCCTCCAGCCTGGTGACTGTGAGGAGCGGTAAGAGATGATGGCGATGGAGAAGGATGGTGCAGATGGCGACGGTGATTGTGAGAATGAAATTTTGTGATCACAAGGGGAGATGACGGGGGTGACGCGGGAGAGGTGGATCGGGCAGGATCGTCATGCCAAATGGGAGTGCTGCCACCACCTCTATAATGATGGGGAGTGTTCCCGGCGGTGGGCGAAGAGGAAGAGGATGAGGTGGATATTGCTGATTGAGATGCAGCGATTGGAGTGGATGATTTAGTCTCGGTGAGAAAATGGGAGGTGAGATGGTGTTGGAAGTCGGAAGCATTGTGAAATTTTTCACGACAAATAACACAGTTGTACTCATACTCTGGTGCCCGAGGTGTGTGGGATGTTTTCTTAGATTCGGCTACACAAAATAGCAGACAGATAAATTATTAGTTAAACTAGTTCAGACAGAAAAGAGAAAATATAAATTGGAACATATAACATCAATAATCAAGTGATGTACCTTTATAGGCCAAATTCACTGGTTTATCCAGTATCGGGCCGTTGTTGTTATTTCGATCATCCTCGCATTCAAATTTAGCAATTATTTTTTCTTCCACTCCTGTTATGGTGGCAGAAGCGGATGGCGTGGGTTTAAAAATCCACTCCCGAAGTTCTACAGAGGGGGATAAAAGACCATTGGTGGAAGTGGTGGTCCCTCCATTGTTATTACTTTCCCCCTTTCTGTTACTTTCATTGCTACCGTTTTCTGTGGTTGTCGGAGCCGAAGCCACGGCCGCCCGAGACTTTGAATTTTTGGTTGTTTTCCCTTCTCCACCATTAGTTTTGCTACCCCGAGATCCTCCTGTTGTACCACTTGCATTGCTCCCACCTCTGGTTACCTGAGAAAATTGCCCCATAATTAAATGACGGAACTCCTACTATAGGCCACACACGGATAAAGGTACATACGAAGGCATCTTTGCATGAATGCATTTTTACCTGTATTCCTATTGCAGTTTCTTCGTATTTACAGTCCTCCTCTTTATCAAATTCTGCCTTCTTAACTGAAGTAACATCTCGTATGTCCCTAATGATAGTGCCTGATACTGGGGATGACTTGTCTTCATCAAATTGAAGCCGACGAACGGCTTTAGATTTCCGTGGTGGTTTCAACAGTCCCTTTTTGTTGCCTTTAACCGGCACTGATTGAGGGGTAGTATTTATAGGGGATTCAATGCTTTCATGCACCTACAAATAGTAACGAGTAGACATTTATTTATAAATGATTGACCGTGATGAAGCCAAAACTGAAACATGAAAAAAGAAGTTCAATCAAAACTTACCAGAGATCTGTTCAGCTTCCCCGTACTCATACTTTTACGTATAGGCTGGTTTTCCGGGATTTGTATCGGACTAGCTCGCTTTCTACTTGCCGCCGCTGGACTCAAATCTTCCGCATTCATTAAAGCTGTCACCGGGCTTCTCAGCAAACCTCCTGGGCTGAATAGTAACTGTTTTCTATCGTGACCCGTGGAACTTCTGCTGACACAATGTCCTTCCTCTCTAAGTATAGCAACTTTGGTATGATGTATTAATGCAGCCGCCGGAGCTGGTGCAGCCTTCACCGTTAAATCTAGCAACCCTTGATCTTCGTCTTCCACGTCGTCGTCTTCTTCGGGTTCATACTTGGGAACTAGAGGAAGCCTTTGAGAAAGATGTGAATGTCGTATGGACATTGGGGTTACCGTCGATGATTTAGATGTTGCAAGTAACCCCATATTTTCCCTCTGATGAGAATGATAGCGAGAGGGATACCCTGCTGTCGTGGGAGAATGCATCTTTAGCAGTTCCATTTCCGGAATACTGCTGCTGGCTGTGGAAGTAGTCGAACCGGATGAAAGTTTGGAGGTTGCTACTGGGGAGAAAGCAGACTTGAGTTTATTTCCAGATAGAGCAAGTGGTAACGTGGATGGAGCTGAAACTGCCGAAGGCGACTGTTGTTGGCTCAACATGGCATGCATGACTGCAGCCGCAGCGGCTTGCTGTTGATGACTGGGATGGTGGTGATGATGATGACTCATTTGGTTTCCCAATTCCTGTTGCTCCTTCAACTTTAATAGTTTTGCCCAATGAAAAATCGCCGCGGGATGTAGTAATGGAGGACTTGACATTCCAATGGCGGTAGCGGCGGCGGCCGCAGCGGCAACGGCAGCGGAAGAAGATGAAGCAGCGGAGGAGGCAAACTCATTCAGGAACAAAGAACGATTGGCTATGGCTGCGGCAGCAACCGTTGGTGATAACAGCGAAACTGAAGACCCCGATGACGAACAAGAGGAGGAGGACGACGGGCATGATGCCGCGGAGAGAAGGGCCGCAGAATGGGAATACGGAGAAAAATGGGAGTGGTGAGGAGAAATTAAAGAGGCTGCTGAAGGGATCAACAGTTTGGACAGTGAGGCTGCTTCCATGGAGCGTGGTCAGGTCAATGAATAGGCGACCCGTGCCTGACTTTTTCTGCACGAACAAATGACAAAATACCAATAATTATTTGACTCGAATGGTTGATTAAAAATATTGACTTTACTTTCAGTCATTTTCTAAATTATGAAATGCAACCAGATTAAACATAAATATTGAACGCAAAACGTAAATTGAATACTTTTAAAATGCAACTTTCAATTCAACTTCATGTCCTACCAAAAGTTAAAGATGAGACCGAATGAATGCAAGTACTACACGCACGAAACGATTCCCAGTCAGTTAAATTGAACTTTGTGAACGCGCTGACTGTAAAGATGAAACGTCCTGTAACAACAACTACGTTTCACTTCATTTCATCGTAGATTCACATACACACACCTTGCGTCGCTCTATTTCCTTCGCTTCCAGCGTCAAGCGTAGAAGCAACATATACAACCATTGAATAGAGTACAACAACGAATTTCCAGACTAACGCGAAATACAGTAAAGTTATGGAATAATGTGGCAGTGGCATGTAATCGACGCACCACAAGTTATTTTCCAAGTATGTTAAATATGTTTTATTTGACACAAATATCGCACAAATAACAAAGGCAAGTCGGTATTTAAAGGACACAGATTTTTTGCGAATCGGGAATCGGTACGGTGATATTGATACTAATTTATTTTTATTACTTGATACTTTGGCATATAAACAGTCTTACAGTCTTCACCGCGGAAGACAGTGTAACTTTTTCCTCTTACTTCCCTTTTCCCTTAATTTTTCTGTTCCTTTATCCTCTAACTGAAATGCTTACAACGACAAACAATCTATGAATGTAATCTCCCTACTTTATGTTTGACTGCTTCATAATTTTGTACACGTCTCTCTACCTAAACTCCTAATCTGTTCCTCATAATCAAATTATGTTTTTCCGAGTAATCACTCACGTAATACTTTAGTTTTAATGGAAATACAGTCAAAGCGCTCTAGAGCTATTTGCAGAAACAAGTTTAACAGCGTATCATGATATACCATAATAATATAATAATATTCCTTTTTCCTCCTCTAATCTCTGCATCCCTGTCATTCCCTCATCATAAATATTGTACAACTTTTTAGCAAAAACAAGCTAACACCACGCATTTGAGGATGATGATGCCAGCAGCAGCAGAAGAAGAACAAAGTAACAAAGTACTTTTGTTTCTGGTACAAACAAATGCAAAACAAAACCATTTTCCACGAAACAACGACCATGGCCATGGAATATGCAAAGTACAAGGAGGATCGTCAACATCATCGATGATGATCATTCTCCTCCTACTTTTTACTTCTGCGATGGAATCGTTTTTGTCGTGTCACCAAAATAACAGATTAGGTAGGTACACCCACAAAATATGCATTTAATATATATTACTCTATTCCTAGATGCACAAAGCCAAATGTTCGCTAAAATGATAAGGGAAACCAAGAAAAAGAAAAATTATTGACAACATCTTTTTATGTGCATTTTTATGCGCTCCCACCGAGAGAATCGGATGATGATAATAAAAATGACAAAATGACAAATGATAAAGTGGAATTCTCGAACCTAATGTATTTAATGATTATAGAAAAATGCAGAACAAATGGAATACTATTGTGCATTTATCAAAGATAACTGCTGGGCGGATAATCAAATTAGGGGGATTAAACTCCACGTAAATAGCTATTTGTATCGAATATCTAGTATATATAATATGTAATGAAGTGCATTATGTTTGTGTAAAAGCATTTAATTATTATTATTGGTACTTACAGTTGTTGTCTGTAGAGTGGAAGGCCCTCCCAGAAGAATGAATGCACTACTGCAACAGATCGTTAATTAATTTTGTGGCCAAAGCACAACTGGCATTGCCTCCTCAGAAGAGGATTAAACGTTTTTGGTGCCTCTCTCTGGAGGAATGTCTTTGTTCAAGGCTCAATAATACTAGCTCTTTCTCTCGCAAACGAGTACGGTCCTGGTTGGTGGTAATGTTGACAAGGATGAAGAAGATCAGAGGCAAAAAAAATTATTACTTCAGGATGATGGTGACTAGTTGATCATCATACCATTATTGCATATTGGTATTACAGGGATATGTACCACGGCAATG